>NKCJ01000082.1:0-104782 GCA_003947015.1 Fusarium sp. AF-6 | reverse complement strand
CACTTTCGACTGCGCCATCGACTGACACCATTACTAGCACACCGCCGCAAACCAACTTCCATCTACGCATCCGAACCTCAAGAAAATAGCCCATTTCCGTAATCCCGATGATTGCGGCGACATGGAGCTGGACCCTAGTGCGGATTGGGCTGAGAGCAGCTTGTGGTTTGAATTTCAAAGTACGTCCTTCCTATGTCGTCGATGCATGTACTTTCTCTGACAATGTTGGCCAGTGGAACATCCCGTCGACAAGCAGTTGATCCAGAGCATGTTGGAGGACGCCGCTATGGGAAGGTAAGATTAGCGCCTTGTCCTTCCATGACATCACGAGTCATTCGCTAAATCGGGCTCGACAGACTGGGCAGTGGCCGTCAATCTCAATATGGCCCCATACCCATCAGCCTCTTTGAGTATATGATGCAGATAGCTCAAGAGGACGGTTGGAACTGGCCGCCGATCCCTAGCAGCGAACTCTACGCCAGCGGAAACCTCTTCAACCGAATCATGGAGTGTTTGGGCAGCACGCAGAATGAGGCGACCCTTGTCGTCACGATCAGAGACATCAACTATGTCAAAACCTACGTAAGTGCATCATGGAAAACCCCCCACCGTGACGGGGAAGGGAACTAATGTTTCTTGGTAGTTGATGCAAAACCAACTCCCGATTGCAGACACCCGATGGGCAGGTTTAGCAAAGGACAATGTGAACAAACTCTTGGCGGCTCTGCGGGCGACTGTCTCCATGTTTGACTACATGAACTCTGGAAGTGACGGCCCCTACGTCTCGATGAAGCTATTGAATATCGTGAACAATGTTGTGCTTCAGGTTTCATACGCCGAGAATCTCTGGGAGAGACACGTCGGGACCAATATTTCCCCCGGCTTTGCCAACTTCTTTGTAGAGTGGCTCGGAGACTGGTACACAAATGTGGTTACACCCAAGGCCCAAGAGTTTCTTCGAGGCGCAATCGCAGAGATAAGAAAGGTCTGGGAAAATGAGACGGGCAAAGAGGCGCGTCAGGTGATGGAAGCGGTGGTAATGTTGGAGGGACGGATCGATACCCTCGCCATCGATGTTGACTGGGAGAGTGAGGCGTTCGCGGATGATGATGAGTAGTTGATTTTGTATCGTCGTATTATATAGGGATTATATCTACCGTTGTAATCGATCTCATTCATCCTGCAACAACTCCTCTTTTTTAATTTTAATCAGGGGCTTAGGGACGTAATGAGTCCAAGGCTCTACTTCAGAGCATGTGCTCGTAGGATTAGTGGCTAAGTCTCCATCCCAGATGTAATGTTGAAGATTCTCTTCCGGGCTCTTGAACTGCAGGGACCAGTAACCGTAATCCCACCGAAGCGGCTGCCCTCCCGATCACATTTATATCGCTATTAATACCAAGGGAAAGTTTTATTCTATTACTAGCATTCAAGACATAGGACGCTACTAGGAGGCCAGCCTTAGCGATAAGTTTTAAGTGAAGAATCGAAAGCTAGGTGGTTATAGGAGCGCTATAAGGCATTAAATAGATAATATAACCTCCCCTAACATATGCTCTATCTTATATGAAATATATACTTCTCCTTAACGATATAGTCACTAATACACTGTTGCTTAAAGAGCTAGCCTTAAGACGCTTTGAAGATATTAAGACTAAAGATATCATAGTAGTAGCTCTCCTTACCTATTAAATTGCCCGTATTGGAGGCGAGGATATGCTAGAGGAGATATCGATCTTCGTCATCGGTTATCCCGACTTTGACTATAATAAAGAATACATTTCCAACACATCATAGAATTATCCCAATGCTAACACAGTGGCCTTTTTTAAGCCTTTCGGCCACCTGCAGCCCGCAGGAGTCGAAGACTCATAGACTGCCTATCTACATAGGTATTTAACTGCTCTAACCTCCGCTAGAGGAGATGTCGATTTGTTGGCACTGGGATATGATCCTGTAATGTATTGGGAATGTGTTTTTTGTTATAGTTGAAGCCAGGATAAACGACCTAGAAGATCGTCATGGACGGCGTTCTGCTGCAACTCGTATGCGCGGAGCTCATATATAGGGGGGCACACCCTGATGAGCCAAAGATCATGATAGCCTAGTTCTTTAAGGAGTCTATGAAAAGACTTTTACCTCCATGGGACTACTACGGCCTAAGAATTTCGATGATCTTGATAACTAAGGCGGAGAATTGCAGGGGAGAGATCGATGCCGAACAAGTTATGGTAACGACTAAGGCTTTGGACCGCCAAATCGACGGCATCTGGCTCAACACTGCATGGGACCTCCCTATTCTTGACCATGACAGCAGTAATGACGAGAGAGATGGCGATCTAATGAACGAGGATTCGGATCAGGCCGACGATGTGGACTTTTCTAGTCTGGCATGTTCTCCACTTGATAGTCTACAGCTATTGTAGATTATAATACTGTAATGTGCTAAAGATCTGTTCTTTATTATTGTGGAAGCCCGGCCTTCGGTGGGAAATAGCGACGACTCTTCGGGTCAACTCCAAACTCGGGCCTCTGGGCGCTATAGTGAACGAACAACGGCCGTATTTCCGAGGCGCAACTGGTTAGGTTCGCCGCCACATCTCCAGCCCAAATATATTTCTCGAGGTCCTCCTCCGGGCCTTCAAAGCATAGGACCCTATGGTAGTTAAACGGTGACATCATGAGGATATGCCAAAGTTCCAGCAAATAGCCCGTTGGGACTCTCATCCAACCCCAATATTCGCCATTCTCTTCCCAGTCGTAGGCAACCGCCTTCACGATGGACTCGCCTCTAGCAATGTCTTTAAACACTGCCTCATCAGCCATAAGGACGAAGTGAAACATTCCCCCTGCCATGGTCTTTTCCGCTTTGGGATGCTCATCAAGACACACCTCTCGGAGCTGCCGGACATCTAGATCATTGAGTAATGACGAATCCTCGCGGAGATCAAGACGAAATAGCTTTTTAACTCGATCCAAGTCGCTCGTGTATTCATCTCGATTGCTGTGGGAGAATTCTCCACATTTTCGCTCTTTCACATCGTAGCGGTACATTTCATCAGTGTCGAGGTATCCGAGTGCAAGGTAGGTTTGTCGCTTCAAAGAGTTGAGTAGCGTATCCCAGTGTTCGTCAGATTCGGTGCTGTAGTGTGTGCGGTAGATGGTATATCCCCAGTGGCCGTAGTATTTGAAGTTCTCTGGGAGCGTCCTGTCGATATGTTGCCTTTTAACCCCCCGTTCCTTGCGAGGAGGCTTCCACATGAGCTCAATCATCTCTGCAACCGTTGCCATCTTTGTATACGAGGAAGACTGTAGTGATAACGCTGTCGTGGTAAGACCCTAGAGTGCGTGTGTGAGAAGGAGAAAAGGAGACAGTGTCTGTGGGTCATGTCACCTGTTTTATGATTTCTCAGTTAAATACTATTCCGTTTAGTAAGGTATTTTGCTTTACGTAAAACCGACCCGTGGACGCGTACTTGGTTGCCCCAGTCGTGCCTTGTTTGGACAATGCATAACTAACAAGACATAATTTATCTTGACACTGGTTGTAGGGTGTTGAACCTGATGTTGGGAAAATAGACCGACTTGTCTGCGCAGTTTATCCTGCGGAGGTCTCTCTTTTGTTCGACACACCATCAAACGTGGTTGACTTTAGATTCACCTTGACCTATTTGTGCATGTAAGTCCCAACTGATAATTTAGCAGAAAGTCTCTTGAGCTCAGTTTGTATCTAACTGGACTTTGAAACCAATAATTTTCATTAGCTATGTTCCCTGCTATTTTATCTTGTGACCTCTTTCCAAGTCGCCGTGAAGTTTAACAACAATAAACTGCTACATGATATCCTGCATCCCCTTCACACCACGACGAGACAAGATTAATAACTAGTCAAGTCTACAGTCATCCCACGGAACAGTGATAAAGTTCACATAGCACTTGGGATAACTCATGGGGTTTGTAAAGCTCAAGTCCTTGCCTGTCGGGATAGTCGGCTCCGGGATGTCGGTGCACTTCTTGGGAAGCGGCGTCAGGGTGAAGGCTGGACACTCATCACGGTTCAAAGCCGCGTACGGAGCGCAGTCAAAGTTGTTGACCAGTGCTCCGTTCAAGTCGGGGAGGAACCTGCGCAGGGTTGCGAGCTCTTTACCCTCTATTTGGACAGGTATCGTGGGAGCTAGTCCTCCTCCTATCAAATAGCCAAAGGCAAGACAAAACTGAGAAACGGTTAGAGAACAGGGAAACTAGGGGGTTGTGGGAGGGATTGTTACTTACGTCCTTGTAGAAATAGGCTCCATCGATGTCGGCGCATTTCTCCTTGCTCATGCACTTTGAAGGAGATGCCAATAAGCGGTAGCGCGCTTTACTACCTGCCTTCATAGCCGTGACAGTCGCAAACTCGGTCTATATCCCATCATTCCAGATTAGTACAGTATCCAAGGTATCGATGTATATCAGAAACATGGGGCTGACTTACAAATCTCTTCTTTGTGTTTTCAACGTACACATTGACAGCCTCATCCTTCAGGTGAGGGTTCAACCATTCACCCTTGGCAAAATGGATCCATACGTAGTCTTCGGGACTGATATCATCCTCTGACCAGCCATCCGGAAGCACTCCCCCAAAGACGGTAGTAAGAGTAGCGTTGATCTGCCCCATGACGGCCTTGAACATTTTTCCGTAGACCTTCTCCAAATTATCGTTCAGCTCAGAAGGTGTTATGCCCTTGACGGAGCCGTCAGCTGCCGAAGCTTGCGCAAAGATACCCGAGAAAACTGTCAGCGGGTTGGCAAACTTTCCCAGTGCGGTGCCTGGGGACACGTCGCTGATGTGTCCCGAGATACCCGCCAGGGAGGTCAAAACACCGACAAACATGTTGAGGATGAGGGAATTCTTGGACTCTGGGGGAGTACCGTAAGCGGCGACGACATCTTTGATATCAGTAGACAGTTCTTCGATGGCATTGGTGACCATCTTCGCCCATAGCTGATCCATCGCGGCGTATAGGTTGCCGATCTGAAGATGCACGTAGTATGACGGCGGAGGAATGTAGTCTTGGCAATGTTTGTCCCCGGGTCCACTGCAGTGCCCCGTAAGAAGTTCAAGGCAGTCGAAATTCAGGGTTTTCTGGTCCATGACCTTCTTGAAGAAGTTGTCGGTCCACCTTTCGGCGCCACGCTCCCTCAGGAAGTTGAGGAACCAAGTGGCAGCACCGGTCTGGATCCATCGACTCGTCAAGGTTTTGGTATCCTCAGTATCCATATCGATGTTGCAGATCGCCTTGGTGAGGGCCGGGGGCCAGTTCTTGTCGATTTCGTTGTCGGCGGCATCGTTGTCAACCGTCTTCTTGCCGCCATAGCAGATACCAGCAGACTTGTGGCAACCTGTGCCGCAATGGGCAGTGGACATGCCACATTCGCCGTTGGCAGAACAGCAAGATCCAAACGTGGAGCCGATACAGTTGGCGTTGCCATGGTCAGGGCCACATTTTCCATCCTTGGAGATGTCACCCCAGTCGCCGCCTGCACTAGCTGTGCACTTCTCGTCACACTTGGAAGAAGCAGGGACGTTGCTACCGCTGGTGAACTCGACGACGTTGGGGTTGACGTTGTAAGTGCAGTCGGGGCATGCATCGCCTCCATACACGCAACGACCTCCTCCAGCGACAGCGACAACTTGGCCGGCCGAGTTGAGGATCTCGACACTCTGGGCTCCCGCATTGAGCTGAGTGTTGCCAGAGTTCAATCCACCCTTGAGACCAGTGATGGTGTCCGTCTTGCCTCCGCTGTTCACCCTCATGGACCATCCCGATGCACCTTGGGGCAGTACAATGGCATATGCACCCTTGTCCGTGGCGGTCTCGTATGATTCGGGCTTGTTCAGATATTGTTGCTCAATGCCAACGTCCTCGGGAGTAGCACTGCATTTGGTGTTGGACAGGATACTCTTGTACCAAAACGCGCCAGTGACCGTGTCGCCGCCAAGAGGTCTCATGACTCCGTCTCCCTTGAACGCTGCGGCGAAGGAACCTATGACACGCTGCCAACCCTTGTGCGGCAACTTCATGTAGTGGGCAGGTTCAGGGTCGGTGTTCTGTTCGGGCCAGATGGTGCCAATGTAATGAGACTCAGGGCCGTCATTCCACGTCAAAACATTAACGTAGTAAATGTCGTCTCTGTTTTTCAGAATGTTCTGCATGCGGGTTGGCAGGTTCAGATCGCCGGCTCGGTAGATGTTGGTGTCGTAGGCATCCTTGTACTGTAACGGGCTGAGGCCGATCATGTACTTCTTCTTGTACTCCTTCATACCGTTGATGAGAGGAATATCAGGCCCAATGTCTCCCGGGAAATCACCGCCCTTGCCCTTGCGAAGAGGCCATGCAGACTCCCAGGAGAAGAGACCATCAACAACCTGTCCCCAATGCTCCCAAAAGCCAGGATGAAACTCCCAATATCCCGGAATGGCATCCAGGTTGGGAATCACAAAAACTTTTTGAGCAAACTGATCGCGCCAATCTTCCCATGTCAGATTATCCGAGCCTCCGGAAGAGAAGGTCGTGACTATGGGGAAGCCATTGGCACCTCGCTCGTACGCAGGGTGCCCGAAGAAATCGACGAACAGTGACTTATAATCAGGAATACCCTTCGGGTCTGGCTTGTCGCCGGCAGCCCAAAGGTCCATGCTGATGTGCAGGCCAAAATCTTGACCAGCCGCAAAGTCGAACATGTCGTTCATGGTGGACCGCACAAAGGACCTGTCCGGTTTGGCGATGTTGAGTGAGAAGCCGTCAAGGCCCATGGCTTTGGCATCCTTGATGTCCTGTTGACGGTGCTGCGCAGTGGAGTCTCCGACCATGTAATGGGCGAAGACTTTCTTTCCCGTGGACGAGGGCGATGCGAGTGTGCCATCGGGGGTCAACAAGAGCGCTCCGAGGAGCGTCTTGGTGAGGTGCCTGAGCCCTCGACGTTGGCTAGGCATAATGAAAGAGAGAAGATGAAGTGGCTATGAGTATGGACTTGCCCTCGTGAATTAATTGCCTTGCTTTACCTCCATTTTATACCTATTGTCTTCATACATGCACCCACTATTGAGAAAAATCAATCGAGCGTATCTGCCCACAACTGATCACACGAAGCATCCACAACACAAGGGGGCCTTGGAAATTCATGCCTCGTTCTCTGAAATAGAGTTCAACGCCTTCCTTTTACGTTGTCATATCATTCGGGTCCAATCGTTTTTAAAGCGTGCCTAGTTATGCAACGCTACTATCCAGCATGCCCAAGGCAATATCTCCGAGACTAAGATGGCTATAGGCTAAAGGCGAATGCGCCCCTCAATAGGTTCAGCAACCTAATCTGGACATGTACGACACTTAGTGAATATGACCCCCGCTCGTTTAACTCGTTCCCGCCAGCCGATGTAGCCGAAGGATTCTTGAATACTACCTTGCACCAGTAGCGAGAGGGAATCTGCACGGAGGAATTAAGGTCCATTCGGCCCGTCGGTTTGATCCGCGGATCGGGCGAATCCGAGTTGCTTTAACATTAACTTATGGCAGGCCTACTTACACAAAGCTACGCCGAAGAGAGCAGTCCGTAAGAGCTCTGGAAATAGATTGCCGTTTTAGGAAACTTAAGCCCTATCATGGGACCCACTTCTTCGGGAGAAGTCGAAATTAGCTCATTACTAACCCGGCAGGCACCAGCCCTGTAAGGATACAGCAACATTACCTTCACCGCCATGGAACTCAGCACGCTCTTGGTTGATGTTCTAGGTTTAGATCTTGAATATTTTGACGACCGAAGATGATATCTGCACTGGAATCACAGACGGACAATTTCAATCCCGTCTTGTCTATCTGTCTATCAACGCTAGAATAAGGTCACAGCAAAACACCCCCATTGCCCAAGGCGCCAACTTGTGATTTTTCGTCTTGGAACAAACAACACCCTGGATCCAGAGAGTGCCAAGTGACAGTACTCGCTCGAAAATGCCTAAGTAGTGTGCGTGATGATGAGCTGGGGATTGGAGGAGCACTATGGTTGTGAAACGTTCAGCAACAAACAATAATACTAATCGTAACATAATGATAAAAAAAGGAAATTAGGATCACACTATACAATCCCTTCATCGATCCAATATCTCATGATTGATAAGATCAGCTGTTGCTGAACTTTTCTCCGGCAATTTTAACTTCTTTCCACATGGCACAGCATTCGGATATCTCATCCACCCTAGAGTTCAACATGTTTTCGAGTCTCGTTTCCAGCTCGGCATCCATCTCCAGATCATTTTGCAGGTACTCCAATCTGCGTGCCAGGTCTTCGTTGTCTGTAATCAATCTCGAAGCCGCAACTTGATTTCATTTCAGTAAACAAGCTAACAGGGTAGTAATAGAGGGCAGGGGTGCTCACAATGAACATCCGAGATGGCTGTAGCAACCTCTTCAGCCTCTCCAGATAGGTGATGCATGTTCTTGTGTAACGCTTCGATGCTCCCTAGCATTGGTAAGACAAGTGTTAGACTATCTGAGAGCGCGCAACAAGTTTTCCCCTCTGCTCTCGGTGGATAGGAATGTAAGTTACATACCTGATGCGTCTCGAAAAGTTCGTAATCCATGCGCAATTTTCCGTTCGATCTCATCTGCCTCTCGACTCAAGATTTTAAATGCCTCCTCAAGCTCCTCTAGACTCTGGAAAGGAAGACCAGCAGCTTGTAATAACTGCAGAATGGGCACTTTGGTGTTAACAGCCCGGAGCACTAAGATCATATCCATGTTAGTCTTTCAATCCGAACTAGTAAAGCATCCTGCCCCTTGGCTATTATCATACACGAACATGGGGGTAGCAACAGACTCACTATCCCAAGCCCAAGAGTTTTTTGGAGGCGAAAATCGATCTATCTGGCGGATCTTTTCCGCTTGTTTTTCAAGGCGTGTAACTTCCTCTCGACGGGCTTGAACATCTTGTTCCATCTTTCTCTGCCATTCCTCGTCGGATATGCGAGCCTTATCCCAGCGCTCACTAACCTTGGCAACGTCTTCATAGTTTCTCCGAGACTTGACCTTGAACTTTGGATGGGATCTTCTGTTAGTTTACTAATCTTGTGTTTTTCGTGACGAAATCTCAGCGCCAACCACGGATCCGCCCCCTGACTGTTGGGGTCGTGCGTGATATTTGACTCACCTCGATAATATGCTGCCCCATGCTTGCACTTTTCTTTGCAAGGTCTGATGCCGCTTGACTTAATTCTTCAAGTCTCTTGGAAAGTTCTTCGAGCAGCGATTTAATATTGCGGTCCGCCTGCTCTTGCACAAGCGCGTTGAGGTGAACTCCAAGCAATTCCATCGCCGAGTCCGCAACACGGACAAGAAGTTGGCCTAAAGTTTATACAGATTAACAGGCTAAACTAATTAGGAGCAGTTTCAGTGAACTCACCAACAGCAGGCATGTCTTGACCAACTAAGCTTTTGAAGCGCTCACAGGTACCATGAATCGTGACGAACACTTCAAGCACATACTGGTTTGAATGTAGTATTAGACTGATGAAATAATTATATTGCATATCGAGAGTGGTCTTACATTATATACACCTGGATCACGTTCAAGAAACGCTTGGATGGGACGCCTTTCGTATCGACGCTCGAATTCGGCTGAACTTGCTGGAAGCTGCATGCCATCCGAAACAGCCTCTCTCAGAACCGAAAATGACCTAGGATTGAGCTGTATTTTCGTCACTGTACTTTCCTTGTCTCGGACAAGGAATGAGCCAGTATTCGGGACTTGAAGTTCTGTAGCCATTTGAAGGATTCTCGCTCGAAAGCTAATAAGAAAAGATATCGGTAAATGTGGTCTCGGTTTACAATGACGGGATGTAATGGGATGTAACGGTGTGGTGGTTTGATGTGAGTTGGGATGGGCTGGATGTCCGCATTTATACTTCAAATCAAGTCTCGACGAGGAGATCCAGACCCGAAACGATTCGGCTTGGACTGGAACGTTCTCTCTTATCACGTCATGTATTGGCTGGGCCACCGATGTAAGATGGCAACTCATATACGATTGATTGGCAAATGTTAATTCATGGGATCAGGTACAGCCAGCCACTTTGACTCGGATTTGAGACAAGGTGCACAGATCGGGTTATTAGCTCAATGGTCGATCTTCTAGCTGAGTTATCTCGGCTTCAACTATGACAAAGAACACATTTCTAGTTCAATGGTCTTATCTCCCAGTCGAAGATGTGCTCGTGTGTACTGCCTTTTAGAAGTCGTGTCGAACTCACCAGATTAACAGGGGTCGAGAACTAGCGTGCCCTCTCAATGATCACTACAAGGTCTCAAAGATAAGGAAAGTTTCTCAATTCTTAAGGAAGATTATGATCTAGACCTGTGTCTGGATATTTAAACTCGGGTTGAACACTCCCGAGGGATCACAAGTCATCACTATAACAAACGTCGCAAACCAACTCAACTTCTACCCCGCTTAAGCCATCCGTCTCCAGTTCATCAGAAGTCAAACCCCCTTTGGCAAGTTCTATGGTCCACTCAGTGAAGGGTGTTTGGGCCGTGTAATCCTGAGCCAGCCCAGTGCTTCCATCGCAGAGTACCAAATCGTTACGAGCCGGATCAATCTCAAAAATGACGGTACGTGCATCTCCTGTAAATGAATACGTAGCAGAGGCGGTAGGAACTTTACGTGGAGGTGCGATATCCACAAAGCGCCCAGTAGTTTGTAGGGCAAGCCGAAGAGCCTTGTTGGTTGTTGAGCGAATCCCGCGAAGGTGGACGCGCGCACACGCAACACGAACACGGTAGAAGCCTTCGAAGCTTGGGCTCGTGGAATGAACAGAGAATTTGAATCGGCCATCTTCTTTCAAGTCACGTGCCACCTGCGCCACGTCAATGCCCAGGGCTGCGTGGTCGAGCGTGAATGTCTTGCGCTGAATCGTTGTTTTGGAACCAAAAGACGCAATGGCACTCTGCAAGCGCGCAGCATCCGCAAGGTAATCCACAACGGGCTTCACCGCAGACATCTTGATAGGGGAATTGGTGTCGAGGGTATGGTAGTTGTAGGCATTGACGTAGGAGTTGAAGTCGACATATATGAGCGCTCGGACGGCAAGCAGGCGATCGAACATTGCCGTCTTGAGCACGCTCACGAGCTCCTCACTTTCTGAAAAACGAGTCATCATGGCCTCAATAGCCGGACGGCTGGCCTGTTGTTGCCTGAGCCTCAACTGCACCGTAGCTAGCTCATCACCGCGAACGACGGCATTGACCTGCGACTGCAAGTACGTCTTGCCATGAATGACCAAGGAACGCAGCGCAAAAAGATACTTGTCCTGGTCGGGAATACCAAGATCTGCAAACTGCTTCTCAAGTAGACCAACTTGGATGTCAAAGATGTCCCATTGCGCCGATGCGTTTAGAGCATCTAGCTTCATATCACCTTCCTTGAGCGAGTTGGGGAGATCCAAAGCGGCCCGGGCTGCCTCGATAGCGGCGACCATGGCTTGGATGGCCTTGAAGAGCTCTCCCAGCTTTTCAATGATCGGCTGAAGCTTTTCGTAGATCTCTTTGATCTTCTCAATGATCTCCTTGACTTTGGCGATAGCTTGCGCGACCTTGGACGCAGTGGAAGCCACGTTAGCCGCAGAGATTGCCACTGCTGGTGCCGCGACGCCGGCGGTAGCAACGGTGGCTGCGATGGCAACACCCACAGAGACGAGACCCATCAGGATTTCCTTAGCTGCTGCGATCTTTTGCTTCTTTTCCCAAGCGGCCACGTTCTTCTTGAACTCTTCGCTAGCCTCATTGACGAGGTTCTGAGTCTTCTTGAACTGGTCTTCCGCGTAAGAGTACGCCTGAATTGCTTCGTCGTAGCGCACCCGCGCCAGCTTTGAGAGGAAGCCGTATTCCTCAAGAGCTTGGTCACTCTTCCGCAAGAGGTCGGCAGCTAGGTATGTCCATTTGCTGGCGCTTCTCTCCTCTGACGTGTACTCTCTGAAACTATCCTCAAAGGCTCTGGCGGCCAAAAGGCGAGATTTGAGGATCTGCTTGCACGAGTAAATGTTCAGCGAAGGTACGCTGGAGATCATGCCGGAGTTGTCGGCTGCAATGCTGTTTCGGGGGGATTGGGCTTGGGCTCCCAGTAGAGAACCGCCGACCGTCTTGGTGGCTGCGCAGATCCAGTTCAGGATGGACAAGGCGAGCTTGGGATTCTCATAGGCCATTGCAGCTGCCATGAGGTACTCGAAGTTCAGGATGCGGGGGAAATTGCTGGAAAGTAAACATCATGGTCAGTCGTCTTCCAGAAGTAGACAAGATGGCAATATGGAACACTTACTCCGTGGTGAACGGCACAGTCTTCAGTGTACCATCTTCATTGATGAGACTCATCCAGTTCTCTGCCTGTAACTCCATATCCGGGCCAGTAGGGAGTACTTCTTCCTTTAAAACTGTTCCAGTTCCAGTTGAAGTGTACGATATGCCAAACGCCCCATCTGGGATAGAGACTGCCTTCCATTCCTTGTGGCCCTGGGAGCTAACGAACTCCACTCGAAAGGCCTCAGGCAAAGTTTGGGAATTGATCAACAGTCTCGAGTTGCGGTTCGTGCGCATCTGTATGGCAGGTCCAGATGCGACCGCCGAGAACAAAATCTGGCGTGCAGTGATGTTGCAGAAGAAGGTCTCTGCTCCCATGAGAGATACCGTCTCTGCAATAACGAGAGTATCACAGTACAGGGACATGCGGCGTGGGGTCGTCTTGGACTCCTGGCCACCAGCAGCGAGATGCTTCAGAACCTGGTCCATGTAGAGCACTGGTGCTCTGTAATACCCCTAAACATGGGTTAGTTTGCAAAATAGACTGGTTGAACCTCAAAGATGACTCGAAATCAAAAATCGATGTCAACGTACATTGAGTTTCTTGGAATCGTAGTATTGAAATCGAACGATCTCTCGGGCCAAGGATTTCTCTTGGAGCGTCAAGCCGTCAAAGACAAAGCTGGCTGCTTGTTCGATCTCCATGTTGAAAAAAAGAGGTAAAAGTTGAGAGGCTGGTACTAGCGTGTCCTTGTGCTGAGGGGTCAAGAAATTTGTCGTCGGTTACAAGAGCGCTTCGGGGCTTTCTCCCAGTATTGAGGTGGACGCGGCATATATGTTTGGGTCCACGTATCACCCATAACTAATCTGCTATCCTACGTCTCTTCTGAGTTAGTGAACTCGTTTTTCTCGAGGAGAGAGGGGAATGCTGAGCGGTGTGGAATGAGTGAGATGATCTGATGCCGAGCCAATAGTTCAGTAAATTATGGAAGCCGAGAGAATTCCAGACCGTGTCTCGCTATCATCCCACACTCTTACCGGTCAACTGTGAAGCGATATCGCAACGTGGGACTCAAAATGTATCGTTAATTGGACGTTGAACTTGAACTATCAAGCGCCAGGTTTCAAAGCCTCAACTGAGTTACCAGATCATCGCGGGATAGCGGTCTGGAACGAACCGACAGTTCAGTCAATTACGTATTCTAAGCCGATTCCAAAACTTATCAGCCAGCCACGGGACGATATCATGACCATTTTCGATGTGAACATGATTTAAGGTTAATGCCAAGACCTTGCAGGGGCATCGTGTATGCATCGTGGGGTAGCTCAAGGAGCCAAAGCAGCCACCTCCTGGGCCGTCCCGTTCTTAGTGGGCGAGAACGATGTGGTGGTTCGGACGACTCCTCAGCTAGCCATCGTGCCGGCCGTGCTCGATCAAGACGCATCTAATCTGTACACTATCTTTGATAAACGAGGTTCATCACAGCCGAAATCTTTTTCATTGGACCAAAAGTGAGGGGTCTTGAAACAGGTGGTCTGATCTGATTCATTTGACAGGGGCAAAACTGTCTCTGCCGTGTCATGCTAGACTATGATCCAGCCAGCCACACGCGATGTGATAACCGTTCTCGCTTAACGAGTAGCTCACGGACGCTACGGTGCACAATAGACGATATCTAGACCTTTCTAATGGGCCGAAGATGGGGGGCCATGAAAGTGATTATGCAATATGTTTCATCCCGCAGAGGAATATCAGATCAGGTTTGCAACTTCAGATGAGATCGAGACTCAACATCCAGCCAGCCACACACTGATGTGATAACCGTTCTTGATGAGTATTCCAACAAGTTTCGCAACGTGGACAGCTGAAATCGCTCCAACCGACCAGTAGGTTCGTGACGGGACTGACCGCTTGGTGAAATGCCTTGTTCGCCAAGGAAATCGACCTGCTCTAGCCAGTGCCCGCTTGCCCGATGGCTTCGAAATGCTGCGCAATGTTGCCAACATCGGAGCCGAGCCGCTTTTGTGGTGAGCGTGACAATCTCTCTTTTCGACTTTGAACAAGAATCTCCCAACCGTTGGTTGACTCCGTGCGATGATATATAGCCCCAACCTTCCTACGTCGTGATACAGAAACTGCACAGACCAAAGCATCGAGCAAACATTCTCACTGACTCTTTCTATCCAAACCATCTTTGCACACTTTATAAGTTCATCATCATGTCTCTTACCTCCACTGAAACATTGATGGCCCAGGGAAAGGTCGAAGGCAATGACGATGCCGCCAAGATCTTTCTCCTTGGTAACGACCCTAACGCCGATGTTGGAGAGTTGGATCCCAAGGACCCTGCGAACACTTTCATCCTGAACTCCGAAGACTTTGTTAACCTTCAGAGGTACGTTCGTGCTTGCACGGCTCTTCCCTCCACCGAGGCCCTTTTCGAAGCCGAGTTCTCGCGTGAGAACCTCAAGAAGTTCTTCGCTGAGGATGACACTCTCTACGATGTAAGTTTACACCGGTGTCTTTAACGCACTCAGAATGACACCATGCTGAGCACACGCCTATCAGTACATGAAGCAAGTCCTGCCCAGGATGCACAAGAGGGCCAGTGAGTTCCAGGTGGATACTATTGAGCCCATGATTACCCTTGGAGGCCGCATTGGCAACTTTGCCAAGGATTCGGGGCAGTATCTCCAGACGATTGTGGCCAGCCTGAATGTAATGGGCGAACCCGGAATGGTCAAAGGGAACCTCAAGTACGATGCTGCCAAGAGAAGGGCGGACACGATGCTTGATCGATTGGCCAATCATGCCAAGGAGGTTGAGGGCCAGTGTGGTGAGATGTTTACCAAGCTCTCACAGGTAATGCCAACACTCACCCTGTTCTGTGGAATTCTTTCGCTGATGAAATCTGTGTTAGTTCAAAGTGGATACCGAGAATGTCGATCTCAAAGACATTACTGAGATCGACAGGCGTCTGAAGAAGATTCTACCTGATGACGAGGCAAAGAAGAGCAAGGTGCAGAAACTCATTGATGATGCTAAGCTACTTGTCCAAGAAGCGGAACAGATGCTGAATGCCGAGGTGGAAAAGGCTCGAGAGCTTGGACAGTTGAAGTGGTACCGTAAGTACACCTTAACATCTTAACCCAAAACAAAAAACGGAGGTAGTGAGTTGCTGACTTGGTTATGATCGAAGATTACATCCCTGTGGTGGGCGCTGTCATCCTGATCGTCAACCTCGTCAGGCACAAGGGCTTGATGAACAGCCTGAGAGAACTGAACGAGAGGTTTGAACTGGCTAAGAAGAAGGGAGAGAACGCCATTGAATCCATCACAGCAGCGTCCCGTAAGTTCCCTGCCTATCCTCGAATTGTCAGATGGATGGGAGTAGCTGACAGTTCATTTTCATCAATAGACCAGCTTGACTCCCTCTTGGCAGGCATCAAAGGTGTCAGAGATACCATTGAAAACGCGATCAAGTCCGTGGAGAAGATGCAGAGTAAGTGCCCAACACCTTATGGAACCCATTCCATCTAGTAGAATACTGATGTCTTCTTATAGAGACCTTTGGAAACCTCCAAACAATGTTCTTGGACATCAAGAAAAAGCTGGATTATATCAACAGCGATATCAACGATGAGTTCATCAACGACTACGTCGTTCCTTTGGGGGACCTCGAGGATGCTGCTGCAACTTGGAGGCGAGTCTATGCGCTCTCCAAGGTCTTCCAGAGCACCGGCCTGGTTGTAGATGCGAAGGATGCACCGGGGTTCGAAGAGTTGCAAAAGGAGGGTTGATGAGGAGAGATTAGCTAGAAGTCACCCAGCATCACCTCGTCATCCAATGTTGCCTATGTACTAAGCCGCTCCCATCTTTGACTGGGTAGCATTGGAGAGTTCTGGGAAAATTGTTCTATTATTACCAAACACGATCTCTCTCGTCGGTGAAGAAGCGTGGCCTACTGACTCTTTTGACTCTTTAATAATCACGATCTTGTCTGTCGGTTATCCCGGCTTCAACTATGATAAAGAACACATTTCTAACACATCATAGCATCATATCCCAATGCTAACATAGTGGCCATTTCTTAGCCTTTCTGCCACCTGCGGCTACAGGCACTCGAAGACTTATACCTATCCAGATAAAGGGTATTTAACTGCTCTAACCTCCGTCGAGAAAGTAGAGGAGTCATGCAGTAGTTTAGGCGGCCTGAATGCTGAATCTTGGCGAGTTGCTAAATAATTGGCGTACACATTAACTTTGAACACGATTCTTTAATAACCACGAGATCTGCGCACTGATCGCAGAGGACTGACGTTTAGTGTCATGGTTTCATGGCATGTTGGTCAAGGCCTCCAGGAATGCTATGGCTCATGAAAGCCCATATTCGTGCTGGGGAATATCTAGGATCTGTTCTATAACTGATAATCTTAACGGTTCTGAGTCTATTGGGAATGGCGAGGGCAGCAGCCTTGAGATTCGGCAGTTTAGCGATGCCTGAGGTAAAAGAGGGATGCTTATTGCTGGTTGTGCACCGCCACCACGACCATGCACTAGTAGGCGCTTTCTCGCGAGTCCATCTTCCAGTCGCAGTCGTGGGTCTTGGGATCTTTTTTTACAAGCCCTTGAGAGCAAAGCTTAACTCCAAATCAGCAAAATCCTTTCAACTTCCAAGCTCTTTGCTGCTTTTTTCATCGACTTAAAGCTCGTCGTGAATGACAAGATCATAAACACGTAGCCATTTCTCTGCACATAACAGTATTGGCGCAGGTTGTGGCGTGCCAGCCTGACCGCGTAACTACGTGATATGATTGGGGAGTAAATAATGCATGAGAACGGGCGAAGCAGGGCGACCCTGTGGCTGTGTCAAATAAGGCGTCTCGCGAGGCAATCTCTTATTTTTTTCTCAGCTGCAGGCTCAGAAAGACAACTTGGAACTTTCAACATCCTCAATCTTGTCAGATCATTCAGAGTCCGACGCGAGTTGAAAGATCAGGGAGTGGAAGATGGACAAAGCTGTTGTTCCGCTATCCTTGTAGCTCAGGAAGGCGAAAAGTGTTAGGTGGTTGAGCTTTTGAGTATGTCTGATTACACTACTCGCAAGCAATGTTTTGCCTGAGAAATAACGTTACCACTCAGAATACAATAACTCTTGATGTGCACCTACCTGCTCCCGGGATCCCCTTGAGCCATAGAATCCGTGTCGAGCCATTGGAATGATCTACCCAGTCTTTGAAGGACTGATCGCGGAAGAGCCGCTTTCCAGTCCCCTCGCAGATAGCTTCATGATATCGATACAGCTCGTCGTCGTAAGTCTTGGGAGAAACGTGGGCACGGAGAGTAAAGTATTCCTGCTTGATGGCAGCTTCCTCAGCCTTGGCGAAGTGCTCGAGTTCTCGTTCTCTGGCCTCATCAGCGGCGCGGATCTCTTCGAGACGAACTTCGTTTCGCATCAGTTCGCGGTGTCGGGCAATGTGTTTTGTGACCACTTTTATCTGGTCTCTTCGGCTTGGCCATAGCGCCTCGAAGACAATTTTTAGCCCTAGATTGCCTTGCGTCAGTATTTCAGGTAACGATCTTGTGTGTCGATTATCCCAGCTTCAACTATAATAAAGAACACATTTCTAACACATCATAGCATCATATCCCGATGCTAACACAGGCATTTCAGGTAACCAAAGCCATGAGAAACTTACGAGTCAAGCTGAAGAACTTGATGGTAATCAGGTACAAATCGAGCAGGTCCCGGAAAAAGAGGACCAGTATCTCTTGCAAGCGGACGCTATCGGTGAATATCCTGGTGACCTCGCAAAATTCAGGCAACAGAGACCCGACCTCCTCAAGAGTGTCTGAAATAGCAGTGAAGGACTTCGTCAAGGCATCCGCCTACAGCAGGAGGAGCTTTATCGGACCCCAAATTAACGCGAGGACGTCGGGTTTTGCCTGCACAAAAGTCTCCACCACACTGCTGTACTCTCTGAGTCTGCCCAAGAATGGTTCGATCTTGGACAGGTGTCGGAGGCGCCCAGTCTTGCTCTGCTCCTTCTGTAGTTGATCGGTGGCATCGTAGACCTGGTCTATGCTTGTTGTCTGGAGAATCTGGTCATAGAGGTCGGGGTTCTTGAGTTCGTCTTTGAATTGTTTGATCGCGCTATCGAAAGCATGCCGCACGGCATCAGATGAACGTGCGGTCATGATGCTGATGAGGATGAATGAACAAGAACAGAGGTACCATTAGCGTCGTGTTTTTGTGCCCGAGGCACAGCCTGATTTCAGCCCAGCCAACAAGTCAACCTTGACAATGCCTTGCAAGGGGCAACACGGCAGAGCATATTGGGCGGCAATGGTCGGCTATGATTGGGCGACTGCGACAGGCCAGAAAGATGCCTGCCTCTGTGACCGGGCGAAAGTGCAAACGACGTGGACAGCCACAGCTGAGACTCCAATGATACTACACCAATTAAAAGCCACGTTGGTCGAGAAGATGTCTCATCTTGCCGTTTTCACCCGCCTTGGCTGCTGCCGGTGAGAAAAGTAAGTCGTGGGTCTTTGATATCTGACACACCTCGAGCACCTGGATCCCGTCACATCAACATCAACCATTTAAAGGGCAAAAAGAATAGCTTGATCGCTATGAGCTTGAAAAACATACAACAGCGGGTATTCGCTGGTCGTCACCGACCCAACTACTAATCCGCCCCTTGCCAGCTTGTCGCGCGGAGAGCAGACGGGATCCAGAATTCTCTAGCAGGTATGGTCGTATGTGAGAGAGATGTCCGTTAGGAAATCTCATAGGAACAGCGGAACATGGAGCCTGAGACCAGGTCGAGAGCTTGTTATATGAGGACGTAACTCTGGAAAAGACTTGTCCTCTAGAAAGCAAGACTTGAGCTGGATATTTCCCGTGCTATGTAGTCTTTTTTCCAGCCCAATTCCTTCGTTTCAGTTATGGGTCATTCAGTGAAGCCTAGTTCATTAGATTGATAGTGGAGTCGAAACACTAGGAAGTCATCAAGACTCGTAACAACCTCCCATCAACTATCCTCCTTCAGCTGCTGTCGATACTCATCAAAGTCAAGAACAGCCCAAACAAAGGAAACCTTGCCTCCTTCAAACCAATACATGGCATGCTCATGAAACGTCACAGGTTTTCCACTGGGCTCCGCATTCCCCCACATTCCCACCGAAACACCTGTGAACTTGATTCGAACAGCAACCGTCCCCGATTCATTATCAACCAACATGTCCTGTACCTCAAGCTTTAGTGACTCGATTGCCTCTTGGCTCACTCTAATTGGCTTCATATAGTCTGACGTTGTCATAGTACGGCCATTGTGGGTGACGATGGGTTGGACGAAATTCTCAAAGTCGGCTTCCATAGACCTGTTATTCATGCTGGCGATGTACCGGTGGTATTGTGCCCTGAGGTCCAGTGATGTTGGCGCTCGCTGTGCAAGCGCATCAGGCGTTCTTGGTGCGGTAGGTTGCCTTGCTCGACGAGCATCATTGTCTTGTATCGTTTTGAAGGTTGAGAGATGGCCATCAACAAACCAGACCATGATGACCTCCTGGTACTCAAACATCTCAGAAGTGGCGTTTCCATCTTGGGCGCTTTCGGTGTTGATGGTTCTAGCGGCTATAGCTTGGGACTCATGGTCCACGATATAGCTATCCAGCTTTGACTTTTGCTTTCCATCTTCAACACCAGAGCGAAGGAAGGCGATGAACTCGTCGCGCTTTTGTGAGCCGCCAACGATATTGACAGTTGGCTGGACGTAGCATTCAAGCTCGTCCCACTTTCCAGTGTTCTGACAGTCGAGTATAGCTTGGAATGAAGAGAGAATTTCTTGAGATGAGAGATTTGAGGCCATGGTGGTTGACGGGGTCTGGCACGTGAAGATGACGGCATCAACTCAAGATGAGGTTCTGGGCAGATGGGCAGGAGTCTCAAGGCATGTTTCGGACCATTTAAATACATAACGACCCTCCTTAATAGGCTATGCCACCGTACTTATTTTCAGATAAGATGCTGACTGCATATTCTTGTTTTCGCCGCCTGCAACCCGACCTCTATGTCTCACATCGATCAGTCTTATTAATGGACGGCGCCCCGTTTCTACAGATGGAGTTTAGCACATCTCCTTGGCAATTACGCCTCGAAGCACAGTCATCATTATCTAATTATTACACCTGGTGTCTTCACTCATGGCGTTTCTTGCGATTTATCCGGCTCTTTCCACGAGATGCTCTAGTTTACGCACCCATCTTAGACATGGGCTCGATCCTTACCATTAGCTCCAACATTAATATTAACGAGCTCAATGTCACTCCTGTTGCTCTTCTTGTCGTCACCCCCATCGGTGCTAAACTCGGCCGACTCTGCAGCATGACGACTTCCTGTCGCCCTACTCCCACCTGTCGAAGGTCCAGCGTAAGGACCTTCGCCAAGCTCCTCAAATCCACTTTGGCCCGGCCTTCGTGTAACTGTCGATTTCGTCGCCCTTCCTGACTCGTTGTAGTCGTATTGGTAAGAGGCTCCGAAGTTGCGGCGGAGGTAGGGTCGGAGGGAGGGGAGACAAGCAATGATAAGGCCAACGTAAACATCCAAAGCACTCCATAGTTCTGTCAAAATTTAGTGATGTCGTTAGTCATTTCCCACATGAGAGAGTCATAGTTCCGGGGTCGCATACCGATTGTTGTGATGGCTCGAAAGCTTCCAGCATGACTCAAAAGAACCGTCAAGAATCGCGTCAAGGAAAAGGCAATGTCGATGAGCCCAAGGAGAAAGACACAATAGACGCCAATCTTAGTTTTGGTCCGCATGTTTAGATTTTGCAGGATAAGAAAAGGGAGAGCAAAGAGTGAAGGCAGAGTGAGTTTCACCGAGCCTTGTTAGAGAGAGTCAGGTAAGTGACTTACGAGCAAGACTTCCCGTAAAGTGCAAGGCCCAAGCTACCTCAAAAACGATCTTGAGGGCATCTTCGGGACATATTTTCTCGGGCTCCTTGATTGACCTTAACGTCTTTGTCAGCCATAGTCACCTGTAACAATCCATGGCCCTCCGAAGTAATGATGATTAGAGAAAACCATCATCTAAGAAAAAGGGGCGCACCAATTCCTTTCGATGGGGAAGCAGAGAAACAGCTGCAGTGCAATCGACACAATGTAGGCAATCACGCAATAAATAATCGTTGCCCATAACAGCATCCTTCTCTTCTTCATGAATGGTGGGAATAATTGGAGGTAAACGGAAACAAGGGCGGCCTTGCAGAGATAAAACGTGGTAAAGAATGGGATGACCGAAGCCCAGATCATCTACAGGCAGATTAGCTTCAGGTCTTGAATGAGGGTTGATTCAGCTCCCTGTGGCCAAGTCGACGCCAAACCAGGCAGCCTACCTTCATGACATGCTCAAACTCTTCTTCCGAGTCTGGCTTGTAGTTGGTGAGAGTGTAATTAATGTCGGCCTCCAGTGCCCCATGCTTTTTAAGAACAATGTCAAAGCTCGATGTCGTCACGGCCGAGAGCCAAGCCAGTATCATGATAAAATCGCTGGCCAGCAGTCTTCGCTTCTGAATGACGATGCGAAGGTAAATGCGCGCCGCGATGACCAGAGCCGCCAGTACGATGAGCGTGTAAATGGTGCCCTGTTAGGTGAACGTCAGTGCCCGTTCTAAACACGCAGATCATTCCGTAAAAGAGAAGCCTCCCCGGCCGATCCGGGGAGGCGTGGAGCACCTACCAGCACGGCAGCACCCGACGGCGCCGGAGCCATCTTGGCCGAGTCAAAAATGAAGTGAACCAACAGCAACAAAGACACCCCAGAAGAAAGAGGCTCTGCAGTTGGGAGGGGAGCGAAACCTTCTGCAAGAAGGGGACATGGCAGGTTACCGAATCTCTGGGAAAAGGCACGTTAAGAGCATGCTGATGAACACGGGTGAGCTCAAGGGTCCCCCCTGGGACATCAGGCAAGATAACATGGTTAGATATGCACGCCACTGGGAAGTAACCGAGCGCATTGCTACCAATGGGAGCTACCCCAGCTTCTGTCGTTCTAAGCTTATTCATCGTCGTTGCCACCGATGCGGCGACTCGTACTGGAATGTCGGAATCCTGCGGCGAGGTTAACCCTTGATGGGCGGAAATAATGTCTGTCGATAGGATGGCCCATGATGGAAAAGCGAATTTAAAGCCCTTTTTCATGCAGGGGAACGGTCCGGTGCACGTCATGGTCAAAGTGGCTGCATCCTACATGGAACTAATTCCCATCTACGGCATCAGGTGGGATTTGTTGGATTTCTGTCAGCTTCTTCATTAAGCAGTGGCCAGATTATAGATTGTGCATGAGTCAGTTTGCACAGCAATCAGTATTTAATTCCGACAGAGGCGGAGCACACGATGGATTCATAAAAGTAACGTCTCGGCTTGGCCGTTGGCTAATAAACGACCCAGACATACATAACTGTCATCAGTGCTTGTGCACACAGACCCCTCTCTTCCTCAGCTTGGCTGCATTAGCCTTGCCCTCTTCCGAGAGAGACTTGGCGGCGAAGCCTCCAATGGTGCGACGAGCAAGCTTTGTGCTTGTCTTGTCATCATTGGGGAACTTGGCCTCGACTCCAAAGTCTTGTCCATCAGCCACATAAAGAACCTCACCACCGACCATGGTAAGCAGAACACGCTGTCGACCGAGTTCTTCCTCGGGAACCTCGAAGAAATTCTTCTCCAGGACGATGATATCTGCCAGCTTACCGGTTTCAAGTGAGCCGATCTGCTTATCGGCCCGTAGGAAGCGAGCGCCGTTGATGGTGATTGAGTGGAGTGCAGACTTGCGAGTAATACCCTCGCCTGCTGGGAAGACACCGACAAAAGGCGGTCCTTGGCTGGCGGGCGAGTTGGGGTTTTCTGTGTCTCCCGATCGAGTCACAGCCACCTTGAGAGCAAGGAACTCATCGAGAGGATCAATCTACGCGCGTTAGAAAACGAAAACATCAAAAATTGGACTGATACTCACTGGCCAGTCACTTCCATACACAAGAGGTCGACCACCCTTCTCAAACTGAGCCCAAGCTTGCAAGTTTTCCAGACGATCATCTCCAATCGACTTGAATGTGTCCGGAATGTAAGAGGAAGCAAGCTGCGCCCACTGGTAGCTCACGATTGGATCAACACCAAGTTTGGCAAATCTTGGCCAATCCTTCTCATGAGAGAGCTCATCGTGAGCGAGACCCAGCTTAAAGCTCTTTTTAGGGTACTTCTTGCGGAACGACTCAGCCGCATTGAGACCAATTCGGACTGCGAGATCACCATCAACGTGCAATTGAGCGTCAATGCCTGCCAAAAACAACAATTCGAGGGTCTTGTTGAGGATCTCAGGCTTCCAATACGGGTCGTTGAGAGAATCTGGATCAGGCGCCCACTTGTCATCAGATCCATTGACGGGAAGCAGGTATGGCTCGATGAGCGCAGCAGTGTTGGCAGGATAAGTGATGACGCCGTCAATGAAGGCCTTGATAGCCTGCCACTTGGTGGTCGGCTTGGGTCCAATGGGAGTGGAGTCGTGATATGACTTGAACAGAGTCACAACTTCATCCACGAGAGCGGGCACATCTTCGAGGGTCTTTGGGGCCTCGATACGCCAGTCAAAGTAGGCTCGTGATGTGAGGTTTCCTTCCTTCTTGAGGGTGCTGAAAACGGTGTGGTGACCCTCGGTTGCAGCGGCATCCTGGAAGGTGGTGATGCCGGCCTCGCGCAGAAGTTTGAGAGCAGCACGACCAGCTTCCAGGTTTTCCTCATCAGTAGCGGGAGGTGGTCCAACAAGGAGGTTGTAGGCATCATCCTGAAGAACACCAGAGGGTTCGTTGCTACCAGGAAGACGGACGATCTTTCCATTAGATGGGTCCTCCGTACTGGCATCAATCTTGGAAAGTTCCAGCGCTCGCGAGTTGGCGATGACGGTATGGTAGTCGCTTGAGCGAACGATGATAGGGCGCTTGGTATCAAGTTTATCCAGCTGGGCCTTCCCAACGGTGCCACTCTTATCAACGAGACCGGCGTAGTCCATATTGACAACCTCAAGCCAGTCGTCATCTGTCTTGTCGGTCTCTCCATCAAGACATCCTTGAATGTGCTTGATAACATCTTCAATAGGCAGAGTTTGATAGCTAAGGTCGCACTTGAGAAGGAAGAGACCACCAGACAAGAGATGCATGTGTGAATCAACCAGTCCAGGCATAGCCATGCGACCCTCAAGATCTACAACTTTAGTCTTCTTTCCAATGTAGTTTTTGATCTTGTTTTCAGCTCCGACATAAGTGATCTTGCCTCCATGAACAGCTAATGCTGATACAGGGATATCACAAGAACCCATGGTGTAGATGCTTCCATTTCGAAAAACGAGGTCGGCGGGTTGTGAAGCGGTTGAAGCTTCCGCAACGGGGCTCACGGCAGCCAATAAGGCGCCAACACAAAGAGAGACGAGACCACGAGCCATGGCAGATGGTCTACCAAAAGATGGGCAATAGAAGAGATGCGGTCCTGGAGAAACAGATGTCTTCTCATCGTGGGAGAAGCATCTATAAGTATCGATCATGAACTGGTCCTTGCTCTCTACAGCGGGGTTCAATCACGGATGATCAACAAGCTACAATAACCTTGCCTTTACGAAGGCTCAAAAACTATTGGTAGACAGGAGGCCAGAACCTCGAGGTTTACAGACCATTTGCAGGAGTTCGTGCCTGGCGGCTATATCGCCCAGATTGGGAATAGCGCATCGCCTGGTTATGCTTCTTATGCGCCCCTTGGCCACGGACAGGGATCTTTATCCATCGGACCCCCGGACTTTTTGACCGCTGGGGTTAAGGTTTCAGGAATTGCGTCCTTTTACCCAGAGAGGGCTAGGAGGACCCTCAGTCTCATGATATAGCAGGTCTTCTATCATGACCGTCTCTTTTGGGATGCTTATGGCCATATGGTGATAAGACTTTTTGTGATAGATTTTCGGCCTCCGTTGAAAACCCGAGATGATGTTGCCGGGTCCGTCTCCGTCTTTCTGCTGACAGATGATAGGCTCATCTTCACGGTGCCCGGACCACGATTCTCCGGATGCCCCGTAACATCCAGGGTAGAGCAGCATCGATGGTCTAGAACGACGAGGTATTATTCGGCAAGTTATCATTTTCTTCAATAGATACACCGACCGACGCTTTGAGTAATAAGTGAGGTTGAACATGCCCGTGACAAATCAAGCAGTTTACACGAAATATCTTGTACATCCCCATGCTCGGGAAGAGGGCCCATCTCGCTATTCAAGCACAGCCCACCCCCAGATACTCTCTTAGATAGAGTTTGATCTTTGTGTCGATACCCTCGCGATCCACCCATGAAGGTTCCCCCCAACTGTTGAACGGACATCCCCCTCAATTGGACTATCATCGTCCGAGTCTAGGTTATCAATCCACTCATGTTCGCGGATCGGTCTCTCCGCAACGGGGAACCCATCTTCACCGCGAAGCCATGTAAAGATATTTCGGGTCACAGCTTCCGAGTTTTCATCCTCCGAGTCGAGGTCATCGTAATCGAGCCCCTCATAGTTGTCGATAACATCATCATGGTGATTTGCAATTTGGCCATTCTGTGGGCGGATGATAGTTGACTGAACACGATTTTGGCAATGCTGCTGTACCTCTTTCCCATCCTTGCAGGACCACGTAAAGTATGCATATGCAAGACCATGGGTCATCCCGCAAAGTGCGTGCTCACGAACATCTAGATTCGTGTCTTCGATTGCAGTGTAGCCGAATGGCGGAAATGGGAAGAGGGGTGGCGTTGTGTAGTCGATGCCGTGTGATAGATACAATAGCCGACACTCGTCGGCACGAGAAATCTTACCCTCGTTGAGTGTATCTAACAGCACCGGAGCCTGAATGAATGATGCCAATGTCCCTGTCCATGCAGCCGAACTGAGATCGACAGGCCACCAAGCTCCTCGAGCTTCTCGGAGGCAACGGTTATGGGCTCCGGTCAGGAAGACTCCAAGCCATAAAAACCCTAGTTCTAGGTCGCGTTTCATCACAGTCCGCAAGAGCTGATGTGGATCTTGTATCGCATCCAGGAATGCAAATGAGCCTTGCAACCAGATCCCACAGATGTTGGTTTCCACGTCAGGTTCGAAGAATATGCTGTCCAAGAGTCCCTTGAGGCCCCTTGGGTTGCAGCTGAGTGTCAAAAGTCGATCCAGTTGACCGTGGCTCTCAATAGCAAGCGGAGATACTGTTAGTCCTTCCCTTTTCTGCTCTGATTGCCCAGTGAGCTTGGGAATGGCAAGTTCAATTTGTCTGTTGTCGTATTTGGCGAGTGGGATTAACAGAGCTGCTGTGATAGCTGCCTGACTTTGGTTATGGATATTGTGAAAGTCGCAGTAACCAGACAAGTAGCGAAGGGCAGCGGTTGAAGAGACTGTGGTCTGTTTAAGCGTTGAGTTTGATTCCGTAGAATTGCCCGAAATGACGAAACGGTGTTCTGAAGCTGGTTTGATAGACCACGGCGACTGAAGAACTCCCTTAGGGCTGCAAAATGTCGCATCCCAACCGCTCTCTTCGGTCAAAATGTATTTCCACCAGTTCATAGCGCTCTGCTCGACCTGGCCAACATTGACCGAGACAACAGGCTTGCCTGTTTCCGGCTCCCCTGAGCCGTTCGAGGCATCGTGATTGGGCTGGGAAATGCATGCCCCCGGGATGAGTTCGGCCCATCGCGCTGAGAGAACATAGGCCCAAGCCAGCATTAATATCGGGATATGATTGTTGTCTGTGTCAAAGATATCTGGTAGAACCGTCGTTGAACGTTGCGGATCCGATGTTAACAAAACTCGGGTCTTTTTCTTCCAGGCTACCTGGAAAAGCACTTCATCCTGGAAAGATGGAAGATGATCCCTGGTGTTGGCCCAGGTGGTTTTTCCCCTCGCAACGGCAGCATTGCTGAAAGTGTCGACATGGGGATTCTCAGGGAAATAGGGGTGGTTTGGAAATGCAGTTTCCAGACGTGGCAAGCAACTCATTGGTAATGTTGAGTCTCCAGAGGCCAACTCGTACAGCTTGGACCATGTTCTGAATCCTCGCTCGAACATGGCTCGAGTAGCCTGCTCTCCTGGACGAATCGTATCCTCCATGTTGCGCAATATGAGAGTAAAAATGAGCTACTGAGACATCTTTGGAAGGACGGGTTAGATGTGAGTGTTTGAGAGTAAACAAAGCAATGCAAAAAGGTGCCAGGTTTAAGATGCCTACGGATATTTTTCGGGTAACAGAGCCATACCACACATCGCCATGTCCGTGAAGTAGATAGAGTATTCTAATACCAAATGTAGTCAATTCTATAACCTGTGTAATTCAAAAGTGTATATGCCCTCAACATTCAATGTCCAGAAAATCGAATAACGCCCACATCGCCGTCCAAATCATGCAAGAAATGGCAACTCCTATGCTGATATTTCGTGTACATGCAATTCCACTCTCCCAAGCCAATCTCGCCGGTGCTTTTACAAGCAGAACAACTTTTGTACAATAGTCTATTTAGCCTTCACAGCCGCCAAAATATCAGAGATGCTCACTTCAGGGGACAACAGCAGGGTTGCTGGGTTCAGACCCGGGAGCGGGCTTTTTGACTCCTCCGTATCTGTGACCATCACCACTGGGCATAACAGGATCATCTCCAATAGGTTCCGTGACCCAATATGGGGGAATTTGAGTAAGGTAGTCATACCACCAGTCACCCATCATGTGGTAACCATCGGGCATTGGATGGATGCAGTCGTAAAGTTGATCCAGTGGGAAATCGGTAAAGTCGACAGCGAGGATACGTCTGCCCTGTAATCTGCGTTCCTTGACGATACTAGGAATCATGCTGATGAATGCCTTGTGGTTGACTAACTTGTGAGGGTCGCAAGTCGGCAGAATCATGGCCACGAGCATGACGGCGTCGGGACATGCCAGAAACATCTGGTCGATCAAGGCACCCAGACGATCTGCCATTCCCTGAGGATCGTTTCCTTCTGTCGAGTACCGGGGTCTGTCTTCCAGGTCGTTTGTGCCTGCGTGGAGAAGGATGAGGTTAGGGCGATGTAGCAGAGAAGGATCGACGTGATCTGCCATGAATTGGATCGTTTTTCCCGGCCAAGCAGCCTAGTCTACGGTTAGCGATATATCTATAGGGGATGTGGAGCGGTGCTCACAAAGTTTCCGTTTTCCATTGTGCCGGCTGCTCTTGCGCCAGCAAAGACAACAGTGTTTTCTGGCAAGAGTGTCAGTGAGTTGGCGACGCAGCCTGTAGGGATTCCTGGATCTTACGTGTAAGGTGTTCCTTTAACCTTCCTCGGTAGCCATTACCATCGCCACCATCACCCGCCTCGTGGCGTCCGTACGTGATTGAATCACCCACGGGAAGAATTCGAAGTTTGACACCATTCTGGATCAACTCGCCCGTCTTGGCTCCCTGGTGCGTCAAGTATGTTGTAGGTCCGGAATCGGCGCGACATGAGCCCATCTCGGTGACCAGCAGGAGGTCTCCATAGCCATTGACCTTGTTATTCTGACTCATCATGTCGAAGGTGATGCGATTAGCGATGACCTGGTGGAGGAGAATTTGAGGATGGAAGGCTCGAGCATATCTGGAGTCTGTTTTAGCTGTTTTCATGCAAGAAATGAACAAAAGTCTTACCCATCAGGCAGAACGTTGGGGATCCGCCATCCCTCATCTGATGATGTTGAAGCATCATCCCCTGTTGGAATGTTGAAATCACTCAAAGCAGTTCCATTCGCGTTCTGGTCAAATGTGAACTTGGCATCCGGGCCCATGGCGAGAGCAATATGAGCAAAGACATTCTGGGATCCGGAAAAGGTCTTGTTTCCGGGGCGGTCCTCGGATCGGTCAAAGGGGGTCTTGTCTGCTTGGTCCACGGTGTTGAGCTCGTAAAACATGAGGCCAAACCTACAGCAAGTCAGTAATTTTTGGCAGAGGCCATTTAACACGTGTAATAAATACCTGGTGCTTTTCTTTGACGTCCTCTCATCAACTCCGTCTTCGCAGTATCGGCCTCCAATTTCTCCCACTATCGAGTCATAATCAACGAACCGGACGCTTGATCCAGCTTTCTCCACGGCTGATGCCTAGAGATGGAGATGATGTATTAGAAAGGTTCAAGAAACATATTCAGGCAGCGCTTACCAGCTTCTCATTAATCAAATCTACAAGGTCGTTCATCTTTCTTCGCAGGTCAACCGTGAGATGCTCTGTGTTTCTCGCATAATCGTGTGATTCCTATGCATATTAGATATGAAACTCGACCCGTTAGTTTCTTCGAAATCACAACTCACTTCAGTCCACGTCGACCAAGACACCTTGTTACACGATTCGGTCATGGTTGTCGAGAAAAGCTTGGCGTATCTATCAAACATTTAGCCGCAGGTTGTGGAACAAGGAGTCACCCAAATATTACCCAGTATAATAGATCGTGCCACTGGCAATTCTGTTAGCAACTACAACAAATCAGGGTAGAGAAGGATACATACTCGCGTGCCAGCTTGCGCTTGGCCTCAGTCAAAACCTTATCAAGCTTGTTGCCAAAGTCGTCACTCTCAACGAGTTCCCGGGAAATCTCTAGCTGTTCATCACAGCTTCGCGTCAACTCCTCAATTTGGAACTCGGCCAAGTGTGGATAGTCCTTCAGGAGCCCAGGAATCGCATTTCCTAGTTCATCGAATGCCTTTTCCGATGAGTCGAAAGAAGCCCACTGGTAGATGCAATGGTTCAAAATGTTGACAAATTCGGCATCATTAGCACCTAGGGTTGTGTCAGATCGTATTTGTCTGCAAGTCGGCTCTGGAGCTTACCGGCAGAAACCAAGATGACCTGTTGACCCTTGTCAATGTGAGGAAGCTGTCGTTTCGCGACATCTTCTAGGGTGGCCCCAGAACATGATTGGAACTGAAATCTCCTCTTAGACTTGTCGCCAAGCCTACCATCTTGGTTGACTAGACTAGGATAGGCATTATCATGTCGACCACAGCTCCAGTCTAAAGATCAAGTCAGATACTTGCTTGGTTAAGAACAATGCATAAAACTCACCGCTCTGAGAGTCAGTTGCTTGACTTGCGTCTCCAAGTCTATTTCCGGCGCCAATTCCAGCCGAGTACGAATCACCGATGGCAGCAAGTTTCGTGATGTATGAAAGATCACTGGCATCCCAAGAGTCAACGTCATCAAACTGATTTCCGCCTCTAGGTACCAGCATTGACCCCAGGGTCGGAAACGACGGAAAAGGTGTTGCCTGTTTGATGAGCGCGGTGATGGCCAGGCAATGCCATACTAGGCGGCTCATCTTGAAAGGCCAAAACGAGAGACGTAGGCAAAGAGAAAAATGGGCGAAGTGAAGTGAGATGAATGCATTGGGGACCAACCAAGGCGTGGAGCTAGTGGCTTGGACGCTAAGCTGATGGTGGCGGCCTGAGGCATCCACCCCTGTGCAGCAAATGTCCGTCCATAGATGAGACAGGAGGTAAGCAGGCTCTAGAGGGATGGATATTGAGGTTGTTGGTACGCCACAGCGAAGGATCAACTAATTAAAACACCTGGGTCAAGCCACGGTAAGTCAATCGAGACCCCTATTTCCAAGAAACAATGCGCTGGCCTTTGCTAGACATTTCTCTAGCCTTGATGAATCCTGCTCTATTGGATTAGCGTCAATACAGGACGCGGCAAGTTCAAATAATGCCAGAGAGATGTCACCTTCAGGCGCCCAGAGCCTTGGGAGACAGGGGGAATCGGCCGCGTTCCAGGGGCTGGGGGTGCCGTGACAGCCGTGGGCACTCCGCGCCAAGTCGCGATTGTGTATTTTTAACCTTTGATTATCGGCAATCTGCCGTTGGTCCCATCAGCTTGCGCTTTGGTGGGGAATGACCTGAGTGAGACTAGCTCAGGGGTCTGGCCACGCTTGTTTGCTCCAGCTCAGAGGCCTGGACTTTTTGGTGCCAGGCCTCTGGCGCGTCAAAGTGCGCGTCTGCTAGGACGAATCAGTACTGTGGCTTTTGATGGAGGCTTCAATGGCCGCTTCTAACTGGCCCCCTTGACCCCTGCTAGATTGCCAAGTGGCACACCTTCAGGGGGTCTTGTTCGGGCTAATCCGTAAACAAAACCCAGGCAATAGCCGAGACGGCTGAGACCTGGAGATCCATCTGACAATCTGACAGTGACACCTTCAAGGATTAAACGTTTCTTTCGTGGTCGCGCTCTGGATGGAAGCTCGTGGTTTCGGTACGAGGCTCAACTCTCTCACACTCACAGCAATTGCAACATGTTTTAGTCTTGCTGATACCCGTACAGACCTCTAGCTCAGGGCCTCCCCGCCTCTTCACCATGATCATCGCAGCCTCGCGAGCCTTGACCTTGCTGGTCTCCATCGTTCTCTGCGCGTTGATCGACGATGTGCTAGGGGCCGGCAAAGGCTCAAGGAAGTCCTATACCCTCCCAGAAACGGAGCCACGGGTTTCAGGCAACCTACAGGTCAAGGTCGATTGGCCTTTGGTGGCGAACAAATGGCCCAACCAGTCTCCGAGTGTGTCCTCACTCTCTCATCATTGGGTGACCACCAGCCACATCAAGTCGATTCACACAACGCTCTCCGACGGTCAAATGCTACAGCTGGCTATCGATGCCTATGGCGAGATGGTTGATGCCATCAAGGCCTACGGCGCCAGTCAGGATGTGAGGCCTTCTGCCATGACTGCCTTGGCGTTTGACGACGAAGTTATTTTAGCTTCTTCGCAAAAAGGATACGGCTCCTATTCCCACGACCTCGAGCATACTCCGGTCTATTCAGCATTGAAACTCTGCCAACTTGCCAAGGTAACATCGGAAACTGTGGGCAAACTAGGTGGCAATCAGGCAATGTGCGGCCAGGTCATGGCTCTTCAACTATACCACCGCCAATATCCCGGCAGAAAAGACTTCAAAGGAAGAAACGCCAGGATAGTCACCGTATCTTCTCAAGAATCCACCGAGGGGAACAAGAACAGCAACAAGGTTGGACAAGTCAAGTGGGTCGATACTTGTCCTCAGCCGGCGACTCAGGGCGGTCCAATGGTACGTTTCTGGAAACATTTGGAGTTTAGTAATTCATCTAACATGGAATAGGCTGATTGGGGGTGTGACGAGGTACTGGGTCATCAACACGTGAGAAAGATTGCGAGCCCAGAGACAAGGGGTAGGAAGTATGTGGCTCAACCCTATGATATTAAGGGCTCAGTAAAGGGACAGATTCAGCTATGTCAGTAGAAAATAGAATGTTTATATTGATGTCAGATTATTTTAAAACAATTGATCTCAAAGTCTGCAAGACGAAGTAAACTCGTTAATAATTTTAAATATCCCTAGTCAAACAAGTCAACTCTGATCAAGGCAAATTGGAACATAAAAATTCAATCCAGGGCGATAAATAGATACAGGTTTAACCAAAAGGTAGTTTCAAAAGATCTTAAGTGAGTATAAGAAGACATGAGGCCATTGGGAAACGATATACCTTAAGCCCTAGTAGGTGCCTACCCTGAAGCTAAACACATCAAATCTAGACGAGTGAGCTTGAAACACACCGAACTAAGCACTGAGTGAATTATGGTGGATGAGGCTCTATGAATGCGGTAATATTATCAGCTCGAGCATTTTTCTACTCCTAGGTAGAAATGTGTGGCCACACGTTTCGGAACGGTTGAGATTGATTGAAAAAAGGTGTAGGTGAGACGCTTTAGCAGCCAAGCGAACAGATGGATAATTATCAAAACAATTCTAGTTCATAAAGTAGCTCCCTATCAGTAACCATAGCTAGCTCCGACCTTGTCTTAGTCGATGAAGTCTCTCCAGCGTGAGGCCCGTCTTGACAGTTGGCACCAGTTTCGGGATAACAGCACAAAGCATGTCAAATCCCTGCAACTGCTCAAACGATGAAAACTTGAGAACAGTTGTTACCCTTGCGCCTTCATACACTTCATGAGGATGGCTCATAGCAAGTGCCCAAGTGTCGTCAAGGAGGATACTCTGCGTGACGAGTAGTGCGCCTAGATCATCCCATAGGATGCTTCCAAGTACTCTCACACTTCCTTTATAACTGGGAAGTCTTCGATCTTCGGGTTTGGTTTCGGGGTCAAAATCTGGGTCCACTGCCAGGACGAATTTTTCCCTCTCTCTGACAGGGTTGAGGTACGACTTCACGACATCTTCATCGATGACCAAAAACGCCCCCTTGTGAGCACCACGAGCATCCTCTGAGTCGATGTGTTTGTAAAAGTGCCTAGGGTTAAATGTTAGATTACTATAAATTAGACACTTGGTGAGGGACAACTTACTTCTTGGCAGCCTCGATATCCCCGTCAGGAATCTCAAGATCTTGACCATCCAGCCAGTAAATCTTACAAGCAGCGCGGACATCGTCGATATCCTTTACACCTCTACCCCAATCAGAGATATCTGACTCAAATTTGGCCTTGAAGTTGTTCCAGACCTCAGGAGTGTGGCTATGACACAGCCGATATGCCACGAAGCCACATCTCAGATTTCCATACCCCAAGTACGTCTTTGCCAGATCCAACCAAGGGTCAAGCTCCAGTTCCTGTGGTACTCCACGTAGTTCTCTTCGGGATTGAGTCTGTGCGTCGATTTGACTATGGCATGTAATCATGAGCCTCGCCGGGTCATTGATCTCCAATGAGATTGGGCTCAGTCCTAATCTCTCATAGGTCCCATACTGTTCTTTCCGTGTAAGATAGCGTAAGCGCCCACCATAGTCACATTTGCGTTTCATAATGTTGACGGAAAAGGAAATAGGCTTTTCACGGAAGCCTCCCGGTGGTGTCGAGCCCAGTGGCCTCTGAAGTGGTATGTTGCTACCTTTGTATCCTTCCATTGGTAGGAATATCGTAAAGTCAGCGTGGGCGCCGTTATCGAGAAGGTCGTAAAGCTTGTTGGTCAGATCCCATTGCACCTCGTCATGGTCACTTTCATGTGTTGGTTGGTGAGAGGCTAGTTGGTCTAGCACTGGTTGCCGGAGACGTTGGATATGCTCAATAACCCATTGATGGGCCATCTGACACATGGAGTCAAAGTGAGATTTGGTGTGTTGATACCAGAGAGCGGTCAATGATATCTCGTCAAAATCGTCTCCATCGGCCGCCAATCTTCGACAGGCGTTGATGGCTTCCTCGCAGTCGTGCAGGTCGTCCCAAATCCGATTGTAGATAGTTCGCATAGCTTTCCTCATCCAACCTTCGTTCAGATATTGGAAGACATCGATGACGGCCACGATGTAACGACAAGCCATTGGAAAATTGCCCATATTGTCAAGGTCCAGGTCCTTCCATCGTCTCTCCGACAGGGGCGGGATACCCTCCCATATTCTCTTCTTCATGGCATAAAGTTCAGTAGCAATAGATGGAAGTTTTTCGTCGTCCTTGGTGAGGTTGATCCGGCTAGAGATGGAAGTGACGGCAGCCTGCCCGAGATGATGAAACTCAGCAGGCGCCCACTGAGAATATGGTTTGGTCATATTGGTGACTTCCTCATTCGTAGCCAGTGGCAGAATTGTTTGGCGACCCTCGGGGAGACGGCCCCCTGAGACAAAGGAGAAGAAGGCCGCAACCGTTTGAGGCTCTATAGGGAGGTCTCCAACCCAAAGTCCAATCTCGTTAAGGGGATTTCGGTTATACCGGACTTTGTTGATGATAGGGCGCGTAATATTCCCACGTTTGAGACCTTCTTGCTTGAAATGCGGCGTCATAGGCGTCCCATCCCCGGTGAAGGCCATGTCCAGCTGTAGCCAGAAGTCGGCCACTGATTGGCCAGGCTGGTCAGGTTGGTCAGGCATCGTGGACGATTTCAGTTGAAGTGAGACGGGGAAAAGTGTTTTCCGTGCAGGTAATCGTCTAATAAATAGCTCAACCTCTATAATCAACAGATTTTGGGGTTGTCGCAAGTAGAGTTGTCGTTATGCCCGTAACGTTCAGGTGAGTGAAAAAAGGCTCCCTTTTGTCAATGGCTCGGGGTTTAGTCGGTTCTTATCCTAGACCCCTGACCGACCCTCGCTTCACGTGGCGAATGAAATAGGAAATGACCGAGCGTGAAGGGACACAACCAACAGCTCGTATGACAAGTGTTTCCATTCACGCTTAAATATGAAACCCCACCGCTTTAACGTTAATTCTCATAAGCCCAGCAAGAAAGCCTCGAAGTGCATCTACTAGTACTTGGACTTGTTTGTCTGTAATTGCAGGTTTCTCAAATACAAATACTGAGCAAACGTTCCCAGATGTTGCCGAAATCTTGCATCTCAATACTTGTGCCATGCCAGGCCTTTGTAATAATTCCGGGACCTCCGTTGCCTCTTCACAGAAAGTGTGTTGGTGAAGGGATTAGAGACTCGGCAGCTGGTTGTAATCTCGGCTCAGGGGTGTCCATGGACCAAAACCAACCAACAGTTGTCGAAACCTTAATACTTCCGTTAACCGATGGCTTGGCTAAAAACATAAGTGCACAGTATTACTGTCCATTGATAACCTACGGCATTGTCTCCGATTTGCGGGGCCTTTGCGATCGCTAGCCTCGATATGAAAACACCATATCAACACATCACCATCAAGACGGACTGGGCCACAATTCCCAAGTAGATGTAAGATGGCTTGCTTAATTAGAGTGATATAGTAGCCGCGTTATCTTTAGCAGGGAGCAATAGAAAATCGCCTAACTATGAATGAGTTGTCGGTAAGGGTACAGTAGCTTAGTGCGACAATTGATAGTAATAGTCTTGGTCTCAAAAGGCATGAGATGTTCGACCTTGGCCTAGAGGTAGTATTCGGAGAAATTATATAAGCACGCCAAACCTTGGGACCATCGAGTTTGGGTAGGCAAACCAAACAGAGATTCGAAAATGAGCCGAGGAATGGATTTTAAGAATCAGAAATGATCTCCTTTTTGTGACTATTTTCCCCGAAGCCATGGTCGTCTCTTTGAGATGATCGGACCCCATGAATGTGTTTGACCTCTGTGGCCCGAGGAGAGGGCTGGCGACTTATCGGCCACTTATTCAGTCAGATGTCACCCAGGCCAGGTACGGTGAGCGCATGACTATCAATGATGGCGGATCAAAGTGATTTACCGAGTGCCTTGCTTTCGCTCATTTTATTTCAATCTGTCCTCCGATTTCGCTACCTGACGAGGCCTATCTGATCGTGATTCTGCCCCTTGAGGTTTCAGAACCAGAGATGGCTTCCCATTCCTATGCCTAACAGCATGCTATGACTTTTGACATGGTTCACGTTGTTGTTTCCCGTACAATTTACCAGCTCACAATACAGGATAACACAGTTAGCTGTGTCCATCAACTCGCACGAGCAGCCCTCGTGAAGCGGCATCTTCGAAAGACCCCAACAGAGGTGAAAACCAAGCCAACAAGTTCCCAAGCAAACAATATCGGCAATGCATAGTACAGCTGGGGGTTGCATCCGCGTGACCAAATATCTACTAGAACTTGGTAAAAGTTGTGGGCCGGGAACATGTAGCCAATGCGATAAAAGCCCGAGCTGAGTGGAAAAGGCACCAAGATCGACGTGATATTGAAGATCAGCCACGATATCAGTGCCATTGGAACAAAGACGGGCGAGAGCCAAATTGTAAAAATGTCGAAAATGAGAAAGTTCATATGAGCAAAGAGCCACAAGGTCATCCAAGATAGAACAAATTGGTTTCCGTTGACATGCCAACCTGCCCTGAAAGCCCAAAGTGCCCCCGTGTTCAGAAGTGAACTAGTGAAGGTGTAGGAAAGAGCAATCAAATTCCGAGTGGCAATGATGCGGTATGGATTGAGAAGGGCGTACACTTTGAGTTCGGCATGGCGTCCATTGAGAGTGCCTAGGTAAAAGAATTGTTCCATCAGAACAATGATGATGACGACGGTGTTGTAAATTGATCTTGAGCCCTGCAGTGTTGGTTGGATGTTGATGGACTGAAGCTTCCATGGATTTGCAAAGGCTGAGAGGGCAGCTGGACTGGTTATGGATGATATGTTGGCTGTTCCGTTGGCCGTAGTATATGCCACTCTTGCCGTATCGGAGAGCAGCTTAATGTTGGCTGATACCGCAGAGTCAACAGTGACTGGATAAAAAGCCTCGTTCCATACGTATCCCATGACATCCGAGTTGTTGTATGTCTTGTCGCCCATCAACGCTCCGTGCAGCTTCGTCGACGCGCCTTTGACGACATAAAGAGCGCCCCAGTATTCAGTCCTGCAGACAGCGCCCACCAGGTTGTTTATCGTTGGAAATTCCGACCCCGATCTTTCGATCAAAGAGGGAAACCCCTTTCCTTGGAGAGCGGCATATGCGATCCGCACAGCGCGACCAATGGCATCTCCGTCATAGTCAACAAAGGCGATACGAACGTTGTGAATCTTGCTAGTCTGCTGGAAGAGGGATCCGAAGATGTAGCAGAATAGGCTGAGGAAAAGGAGCGGGAAGTAGATGAAGTTGGCGCCAGCGAGTTTGAAGAGTCCGGGGGGGTTGTCAGGGACATGTTGATCCTTGGCCTTAGGATGGAGAAACGGAATCAAGTGCATTGTAGAACGCGGACGGTTCCAGCACAAAGAAGCTACTCAGGTAACGAGATGATTAGCTTAATTGTATGTAGTAAATGATACCCGGACCTGCTTTAAGTGAGTTGTGTGGACGGAGCATTCGCTTGCTCGCACTTGCCGGTAATTCCGCACATGAAGGATATTCTTGTGCGTAAGGTTTGCAAATTCATTGATCAGTGAAGACTGAGGTCATGAATACGTATGACTAACAAGCGGCCATTTTATGTAATTTTGCGGCCAGTCGACGACCTTGCGACAATCTAATCACGAGCTGTCGGGTCGTCGGGTCGGGTCATCAGAGAACCCGAGAACGGATGCAACACAAGGCGTATGAGGGTTCTACAATAAGTTTTAATAATACAGACATATATGGTATGGCCTCCTTAGGGACTGTGATGAACACTCGGTGTCTGCTGGTTTGTTGCGTCTAGAATCTCCAGTCGTTTGATGAACAGCTATAGATCACTAGCTAGTTGTGATCACATCACAAGACTTGACATAACTTCCGGTGTGCTCTTTGGTTTGTAACGAAAAATTAAAGGAAATTTCCCATTTCCTTCTAGGCTCTCAACCAGCAATACCAAATCCATAACCGCCATCATGGTATTTGGTGAGTCTTGCCAGCCAGGTCCGTTCAGTGGTTTAGTCTGGCTGGGAGTTGCATGAAGAAATTGGACCATGACGTGATAATGTCCAAAAGGATACTCAATTTATAAGTTACCACATTTCTTTATCCAGTGCGTGATGTGACGCTGCTGATAAAAGGCCACTGTGTTAGCATTGGGATATGATGCTATGATGTGTTGGAAATGTGTTTTTTATTATAGTTAAAGTCGGGATAACCGATGACGAAGATCGTTAGTATTGAGACATGATGCCATGATGTATTGGAAATGTTATAGTTGAAGCCGGATAACCGACCTAGAAGATCGACACTACTGATAAAAGAAAAGGTTTCTTAAATACTCGAAGATAGACAACGAACTTTTGTATCAAGGCAAGCACAATCACCAGGCATGTTGGTCTGTCAAAGTAGAGACCCCCCTGAGATTGGTCGCCCAGTAGTTGAGTCCCATTAAGCGCCGCCTCCAAGCCACAACAATCTGTGCCTCCAATCGCAGTTCCTCAGCTCACTCAATTAAAGCCTTGGCTGCATATTTAACCTTACGGTGGGTTGTCAAGTAAAGCTGCCCCTGATTGGTTACTCAATAGAGTAAGGCTCAGGAAGCGCGAGGGACATGAGCATGATCTGATCAATTGCTGCAAGCCGGCCGACTCAGATAGAACCCTTCAGCACACATTTTCCTATGATTGCATTTATTAATTCCAGAAAGAGCAATCTGTGGCAATATTACGAAATACGCCCAAATAATAAATATTGCGTGAAGGTCACTGTGTCATTGTGATGATATCTATGGCCTCTTCTTGTCATGCAAGCCTCAGGTATCCATGCAGACAGACCCTGTGCTGATAAGCGCCGAGGTTGATCAGCCGCAGATCCCAACGACGCGACTTAAAGATACAGGGAGACCAGGCTGGCGCCCTTGACGTAGTGAATTCTTTCCCCCTTTCTCACCCTCTTTCCCTGGCTGAATCGCCTCTGCACTCTCAAGCCTGCCTATCATGGCAGAAGCGCTGGGCTTGGTCTCCAGCTGCCTCACCATCATCGAGCTATCAGCCAAGATCGTCGGGTGGTGCGTCGAGTACTCATCTGCAGTCCGAAGTGCCACGACAGATATTCAACGTCTACAGAGGCAGGTTGAGGCATTGCAGATCATAGTTCAAGGACACCGGGATCTTCTTGAGGGACGCAATGGCTCCAAACTTTCCGTGTCAAACAACGTACGCCAGGCTGTTGATGCCTGTTGTGGACAACTTTTTCAGGTTCACGAAAAGCTGAAGCCGAAGAAAAAGACATTCGGCTAGGAATCTACTGGGGATTCGAGCCCTTACATGGCCTTTCAGCAGTTCAGACGTAGTTAAACTAATCAGCGATATTCAATCCTGGATGGACATTATGGATGCAGGTCTACAAATTGATCAGTGGTAAATATGCTCTCATGCAAACTACAGGACCACTCTAACGATTTTCCAGCGCCATAATTCTCGACACAAATCAGCAAATCACCCTCTCCAAGTTCTCCACTGCAACAGGCGCATCTTACAACTCACATCAGAATGAACACGCTCCCAGATGCCACCCTGACACCAGGCTCGACCTTCTCTCCCAAATACGCCAGTGGGCTCAAGATCCGCAGACAAAACCACTGTACTGGCTGAACGGTATGGCAGGGACCGGAAAATCGACCATTTCGCGGACTTTGGCCGAGGCTTTTGCTTCCAAGGGAACCCTCGGTGCCACCTTTTTCTTCAAGAGAGGCGAGCATGATCGCTCAGCTTCTACACTTCTATTCTCGACAATCGCATATCAATTTGCCTATGCGTACCCCGCTGCCCTACCTCATATCATCCAAGCCATTGAGGCCGAGCCATCCATATCTCAAAAGCCTCTCAAGGAGCAGTTTCAAAAGCTTGTCGTGGGGCCCCTATCCCAGCTCCAAACACAGTCACGGAACCTCATTATCATTATCGATGCTTTGGATGAGTGTGACTCGGATCAGGATATCAGGATCATCATATCTGCCTTTACACAGGCCAACAACCTGAACTCGGCTAGGCTCAAAGTTCTCGTCACCAGCAGACCAGAGCTACCCATCCGGCTCGGGTTCTCGGGTTATGAGGGTGTCTACGACACTTTGATCCTGCATGAAGTTCCTCCACTTCACGTGGAGGCAGATCTCTTCATATATCTCATGCATGAAGCCAAGCTCATCCGGGATTCGTTCAACCGAACTGTCCCTACCCATCGTCACATTTCACTGGATTGGCCCAACCCGCTGCAGATTGCGATTCTTGCTCGGAGTGCCTCTCCACTGTTCATTATTGCGGCCACAATGATGCGTATCATCGGGGATCGTATTTTGGGCAGCCCAGATGACCAATTATCAAAGATCTTGCAAGATCTCACCGTCCATAACGACATCGGTGGCAATATCAGCGCCACATACATGTCTGCACTGAGCCCGCTCATTGCTCACCGATCCGGACGAGACAAAGACCACATCCTCCAGCAGTTCCGTGCCATTATTGGGCCCCTGGTTCTTCTCCAGACGCCTCCCTCTATAGAATGTCTCGGGCGCCTGCTCGACATTCCCCACAAGCTTATCGACCAGATACTGGACTCACTGCATTCCGTACTAAGTGTTCCTAACACACCCGACGGCGTTGTGCGGCTCTTTCACTTGTCCTTTCGCGACTTCCTGCTAAACGCTGAGGACCCGAGTAACGCTGATTTCAGAATCAATGAGGCTGACACCCACAAAGAACTGGCATTCCAGTGTCTAGATCTTCTGACGACACGAACTCCCCTGAAGAAGAACATCTGTAATTTTCAGTGGCCTGGGACATCCTGTTGCGGCATCAGCACCGAGTTTAAAATGCAGTATCTGCCGGCAGAGGTTCAGTATGCGTGCCTCTACTGGGTGCATCATCTGAAGAACAGCCAAGTTCAGATCCATGACGGTGATAGAGTACACGAGTTCCTTAGGGTACATTTCCTTCACTGGCTGGAGGCACTCGGTATTCTCGGCCGGGTTTCTGAAACAATTACTCAAATATCCATGCTGCAAAGCCTCGCACAGGTATGTCCAAACCGCAAGCCTACTAATCTTGACCGGTACTAACTCATAACAGTTCGAATCAGCATCAGAAGTGCTGTCTTTTCTCGAAGATGCAAGGCGTTTCGTCTTGGCTTACAGACACATTGCTGCTCAGTCACCATTGCAGCTCTATTCGTCGGCGCTGATCTTCAGCCCGGTGAATAGTGTCATCCGCCAAACTTTTGCAGAGGACATTCCGGCATATGTTACTCTCTTGCCAAAGGTGGACGACGATTGGTCTGCTGCTTTGATGGCGCTCGAAGGTCACAGAAACATGGTCTTTGATGCCGTCTTCTCCCCCGACTCACGGCTTCTGGCATCTGCCTCAGACGACGCAACAGTTCGGATCTGGGAAGCGGACACGGGGGAGCATCTTCAAACACTTGAGGGTCATGACAGCAGCGTTTACTCTGTCGCCTTTTCTCATGATTCTAAGTTCCTGGCATCAGCATCGAAAGATTGTACAGTCAGGCTTTGGTCAGTACAAACCGGCGATCAGCTCAAAACATTCACCGGCCATAATAACACGGTCCGCACCGTGGTCTTTTCTCCTGACTCAAGGACTCTTATTTCCGGATCAGATGATAGTTATGTTCGAGTCTGGTCTGTCGAAACCGCCACGGCCATTCACACCCTTGAAGGCCATCATTCATCGGTAGAGGTGTGTGCCTGCTCGCCCAATGGAAGCCTCGTTGCCTCGGGGTCGATGGATGACTATGTCCGGGTTTGGTCAATCCGCAACGGTCAACATGTTCGAAGCCTGGGTAACCACGAGAGGGGAGTTACATCAGTAGCCTTTTCATCAGACTCGAGCCGGATTGCGTCAACATCTCGAAATGGAACAGTTCGGATCTGGTCAGTAGAAGCAGGATGTTGTCTACAAGTCTACAACGAGCAACAGGACCACATCTCCTCAGCTACCTGGTCGCTAGACCTCAAGATGATGTCCATGACGTCAAGCAGAGACATACATTTTCATCAATTCTCACCAACCGAGCAAATATGGGACATCAATGCCCACGCCGCTACCTCAGCACATTTCTCGCCCGACTCGAGGCTGATCGCGTCCGGTTCCTTCGACGGCTGCGTAAGGATTTGGTCCACAGCTCCGCGGGCTTCCACGGGTGCTTCAGAAGATCAAATATTATCAGTGGACTTTGCGCTCAACTCAAACCTCATCGCAGCAAGATCGTCCAAGGGGATCAGTCTTTGGTCCGCTGACACGGGAGATCGCCTGCCACTACTTGAAGGGTGCATCGAATGGGGGAAAATGACAGAATTCTCCCCTGACGCGACGCTCTTGGCTGCGGCATCAGCGGATGGTCTCGTCCGGATCTGGTCGACAGTGACAGGGAAATGTCTTTACACACTAGTCAGTGCCAGCACTCACCCTCGTTCTCTTGCTTTTTCCGCCGATTCAAACCGACTAGTCATTATGCATAAGAATGGAATAATCGAGGGTTGGAAGTGGGATAAGGGAACCTACGAGCGCATCTTCCTCCGGTGCTATGATCTGCCTAAATTCCGCAGCCTAGCCGTGGGACCCGATATGGAATTCCTAGCCTTGACAGTTGAAAAGGGAATTCTCGTATGGGAAGTCGGTGACTATAACTATCTCCTACGAGCCAACGGCTTTGCTCGATTCATTGCCTTCTCACAGGACTCAGAGCTGGTTGCATCGGTCCATGGAACTAGCGGATACATCAACGTTTGGTCCGTTCGAACACGTCAACGTTTGAAACAAATCCCATTACCATGTGACATATACAACCTCTCATTCAGCCCTGACAATACTACTCTTTACACTACTAGTGGCCCATTTTCATTGGATGAGACTACGCGCGTCGCAAGTGGCTCGATCCTATCGAGCGAGTCGACACAATCTGACAACGACATCCCGAACAATGCTTCACCCGGGTGTCTATCATTGACGCCAACCGGAGTAGCAGAAACGAACGGCAAGTTCAGTCTCAGTGAGGACAGGTCTTGGATTCAATATGCAGGACAAAACCTTCTGTGGCTTCCCTCTGAGTCTAGACCTCGTGACGGGTATTTTGGGGAGTTGTTTTGCGTCATTGGAGAATCCACTGTTATATTAGGGTGCTCTATCAAGGAGATCATGGTTATCAGGTTTTCAAATCAGTGGCTATAATTTCAGGGATGGGCAGGCCCAGCTGAGTAGCAGGAGGGGAGACATCAGCAGTGCCGACCACATCAACGCGCTCGAAATCTAAATATATCATAGAGGTATGAGTTAGAGAGGCAAAAGGAAAACGATGCTTCTAGCAAGAGGCAGCTAATAAAATAGTGAATCGCTAACTATGCATGTCTTGTTGAAGAGGGAAATGGCCTGACTACGTGTGTTAGGACCTTGAAAACTTGACCCTCGTAGCTTTAAAGAATATGTCATACGCTAGCCGTAACAATAGCAGGCGACTTGTGAGAACTTCCGGCCACTGGGCTTGATGAACCATCGGATTGTTCCTGGTCTTGAACATCATCGTCCTTCCCCTCCAGAGCAGCACTCTTCCAAGCCACGTAAGACGTGAAGGGAACACTGGCAATAAAAACAGCAAACGAGACGGCCAAGTTCGCCATAAGCGACACATTCTCCTTAGACCCGATGCCATATGCACAAGCAAAACCCAGACTCTCGGCCGAGCGAAGGATACCGCTGGTGTATGCGAGAGTATCAACATCGTTATTGTAAAGCCCCAGGATCCAGTATGTCCACACAACAGAGGCATTTCCCGCAATACTATCTGATAGTTAGTGTATCTGTCTTAGGTTAGGGTTCTGTCAAGCTCACTTGAAGAGACAGTAGCCAACGATTGCCTTGGCGTAGTCTGGGGAGTAAATGTCCAGGATGGGGGCTGGTACTCGTGACTGCAGGTTTGCTTGCATGTAAAAGTTGAAGATCCATTGCACAACGAATACCAACAACACAGAGTACCATCCTAGGTTGCACAATATCCTCTTGCTCTTGAATACCTCCTGGGAATCGAGCAAGCGTCCCCATCCGATGGTGGAGGCAATACCGCACATGGTCTGCACGAAACCAGCCAGTGCGCGACCTCTGACGGTGAAGTAAACAGCGAGGTAGTTGCCCTTATGTGTAGCTCCAGCGGACTGTAATGAAGATTGGCATGAGCCAGACAATGTGTCGAGATTTGAGGGCCTTCTACAGTCCAGCAAATCCCTCCTTCAGGGGGATACGGGATTGACCAGAGCTGAACGTGGGCTTGGTGCCATCAGTTCGGATGAGTTTGTGCGGGGGAGATATGGTCAAAGAAAGCGGTAGTCCAATGCACGAAAGACCAATCATGGCAAGATAGGTATTCGTGGAGACGCTACCTTGTTGCGAGTCATGAATATTGAGGGCCAGCTGGATGGAGCATCCGATGACAGTACCAACAAGTCCAATAGCCATCCACAAGCTGATGCACAGACCTCTTCTATTGTCTTCCGAATACGCAACGACTATGGCTGCCTCAGAAGTCCACAGGGCAGCAGCAGAGAAGCCGCAAGTCACAGCTCCGAAAAGGAGAAACCACTGTGTTCCGTAGACGCTGTTGCAGTATAGTGCACCGAAGTAAGGGAGATATCCAATCGTTCCCATGACGAGAATCCACTTCAAGCTGAACCTATTGCCGAGGACGGCAAAGATCGGGCTGAAGATGATCATGATGACATACTTAATGACATTGGCAGCGTTGACAAAATAAGGGGTTGCCAGGCCACCGGCGCCCATGCCTGTGGATTCGTGGGGACACTGCCTGCGGATGGCTCTCATATTTTTGCTGCTCAGGGGTTAGTCAAGCCCGGAAGACTTTGGCTGTAGGGATTCCCTGTCATCGTGAGATCTCGCAATCCGATGTATTTACTGCAAATTCTCGGCAGGAGGAGTCGTAGCACATAGCTCTCCGGGCGAACAGCAGCCGAAGGAGGGGCCTACTACCACACGAGCATCCTCGTGGGCAGCTTGTGGATACACGCACGATACAGGGCATTACGACTCAGGATGTGACTCTCCTCGCCCTGGGGTTGATCTATCTAGGTCACAGGAGACTTCCTGGATGATAAATACCACACATCAAGAATCGCCAAAGTCCGTGATAGTCGAGGCTGCATCACCACGAACCGTCGTGATGACTCCAGCACGAGTTCCTCTCCAGGAGCCAGTGCCTGTTCTACCCACGACTACAGGAGACAAAGATTACCACAGTACAAGTTTCGATGCTTCCAAGCATTTGCACTTCGAGCCGCCCTCTCGGGTCTGGTCTCTGAACGATCTAGGCTACCCAGATAGCCAAGGCATCTCGCCAATCGGCGTGACTGAACCATTTCGTCTCTTCTAAGAGGAGGCCATCGGCGAAATGAGAAGAGAATTGTTTACGAACAATCAGATTTGGTCCTCACATCGGTTCTCTAGCAAGTATGCCGAATGCCAGCTTCGAGAATATGCCCGCGAGTAAGTCGATCATCACAGCGAGGACACCATTTCCCCTGGCTAACAGTCCATACAAGGCATGCTCCATTCATTTACAATGCTTGGAAAGATTCGGAAACACTGCGCATCATCTCCAATCTAGCAGGCATCGACGTGGTGCCTGTTATAGACTACGACATTGCCCACATCAACGTTTCCGGCCCAAGCATCCCACATCTATCGCCCCTGGAACAAGATCAAAACCGAGAACTCGTTCGAGAGGAAGAGATAGAGAGGCCGAAAGTGGAGGGCAAGAATGACGCGATTGTTAGCTGGCACAATGATAGCTATGCATTCGTGTGTGTCACCATGCTCTCGGATTGCACAGGCATGACTGGAGGCGAGACAGCCTTGAAAACGGCTGATGGAAGTGTTATCAAAGTGCGAGGGCCTCAAAGAGTGAGTAAATCAAGCAGACGACACATCTTATGTACACTTACACATGTGTAGGGCTACGCGGTTGTTCTACAAGGGCGGTACATCGACCACCAAGCTCTCCGAACCTTAGGAGGCTCGGAGCGAGTCAGCATGGTTACTGCCTTCCGGGCGAGATCCTGGGAAATCCGAGATGACACTGTTCTGAAGCTAGTGCGACCCATTTCCTTTGTCCCAAAGCACTAATAAGCGCAGGTGCGGTATTAATGCTTGCGGTATGTGCGAGATTTGTCTGTTGTGCTGTCGGCACCTCGACAATTCTACTTGTTTGTGCTGGGGCGTCGATTTCTTCCGACAATGGGGATGATACGTTGCTAAGGGAGGTGGGAGGGGTCGACAATAGGTCGTGTAAATGGTCGGAACTGCTAGCTCTTGAAGCCACGATACCGCTGGCCATAGACGAAAGATCCGAGGTCAAGCGTAGCGTGTCGTGCGCGACAGCCGTCAAGTCGTGGAGAGTGATGGCCAACTCATTCCGTATTGAACCATTTGGTGTTTCGAGCGTCGGCCGTAAGGAAGAGAGCGATTTGGCAAGACATTGCACTTTGTCGAGGAGCTCGTCAACGCGCTCGAGGTCTAGAAACATTGTCATGGTGATGGTTGGAGAAGTTAAGGGCAAAGAAAGGATCCATTGCCTCTGTCACGACGTGACTGATAAGATAGTGAGCCGCTATGCCTCTCTCATTCAAGAGGGTGATGACGTGATTGCGTTAGTTATCCTTGGCAACGAAGTGATGGACAAAATACCCTATAGCCTGATGAACAAGATTCTTAAAACAGAGGAGTAAGATAACAGTTTTCACTTAAAATATTATACAAATAAAGATCTATTAAGATCTTTCTTATATTTTCTTCCTCGTCGTAAATCCCCATTAATGACCTGATACGCAATGGTTTATCAGACATCCATAACCCACGCGTAAGGTAACTAGAACACTACGAGTACACTGCATGGGTATGGCCAACTGTGCCTAGACGCTTGGTGCCTGGCCGAAAGGATGATGCTGGCAACGAGAGGTTTTTAGACACCACGACGACGGTTCTTGGTCAGACCCTTCCCTTCCCAGTTGCTATTGCACCGATTGGTGTGCAAAAGATCTTTAACCTTGATGGAGAGGCTGCTACTGCCAAAGCCACTGCCTCACTTGTCATCCCATACATCCTGAGTACAGCGTCAAGCACAAGCATCGAGGACGTGGCAGCTGCAAACGTTCCTGGTTCTCCTCGATGGTACCAACTGTGCTGGCCAAGCCGTGAACATGATGACATCACAATCTCGCTGTTGAAGCGGGCTAAGGCTGCTGGCTACACTGCCTTGTTCGTTACTCTCGATACTTACGTGCTGGGATGGCGTCCTAGTGACCTAGACAATGGGTACAACCCATTTATCCACCCAGATCATAGCGGGGTCGAAATCGGTTGACAGATGCCGTATTTCAAAAGCAGTTCAAAGAAAAGCATGGCTACGACATTTCGAGTGGCCCCAGTGGTGTGTACCAGTCATCCCAAGGCGGAACAACCGGAGCCAGCCTTGGGCCAGCGGCGCGTGAGTGGGCCAAGATTTTATTCCCCGGACACTCCCACTCTAGGGAAGACGTCAAATTCCTAAAGAAGCACTGGGACGGACCTATTGTTCTCAAGGGAATTCAAAGTGTGCCCGATGTCAAGAAATGAGCTGAAGTGGGTGTTCAAGGAATTGTTGTGAGCAACCATGGTGAAAGACAACAAGACGGTGGAGCTAGTAGCTTGGGAATGCTACCGAAGATTGTTGATGCTGTCGGAGATAATATCAATGTCATCTTTGATAGTGGTATCAGATGTGGTGCTGATATCATAAAGGCAATTTCTCTGGGCGCCAAGTGTGTCCTTGTTGGCCGGCCATATGCGTATGGGTTGGCACTTGGGGGAGAAGAGGGGGTGAGGCATGTGCTTCGAGCCATGTGCGGTAATTTGACGATGAACATGCACCTTGCGGGTCTACGTGATTTACAAGAAGTCGCCAGGGATATCTTGGTGAAGGAGTCGAATCTGGTCTGACGACGGAGTCGAACGGTTTGATTCAATCTATTCATACCGAGGCGGCACAGTTCAAGCCTCCTCTTCTGTTCCCAATTACAAATTCAATATCAAATTCGCTATGTTCTATACTTTTCATCCATCACTCCTCCTCCCCAAGATCCCTTCGCCACACCTTGACAGGCATCTCACCCAAGATGTGGTTCATCGTCTCTTCCCGCTTGAGCTCAAAACCCGCAGGCAGAGCAAACTCGTACCTGTGAACAATAGAGGCAAGACAAACAGCCTGCTCAAGATAGGAGATGTTACGCCCGATGCAACCTCTGGCACCAGCTGAGAAGGTGATGAAGCAAGACTGAAGCTCCTTGCCCTTTTCGCCAAGGAATCTCTCCGGGAGGTACTTTTCCGCCTCTGGGTAGACGCTCTCGTCACGGTGTGCCACGAGAGCTGAGATGCCGACAGTGGTGTTGCCTGGGATGTACTGACCCATGATGGTAGTACCTTCAGGAGGAGTCTTGCGGCCAAGACTCTGAGGGGTGGGAGGCCAAAGTCGAAGGGACTCATCAAGACAAGCTCGAAGGTAAGGGAGATGCTTCACCTTGTCGTAAGGGGCAACCATCTCATCGGGCTCCAAGACCGAGTCAAGCTCATTTCGCAGGATTTCCATCTTGTCGGGGTTGAGAAGCAACTGGTAGAGGACGTTGGCAAGAGCGATAGCAGTAGTAACACTTCCGGCGTTCATCATGATGTTGATTTCAGCAACAACCTCGCCCCATTCAAGGTTGTGAGGATTACCGCTCTTGTCCTCCATGAGGGCTTGGAAGAAATCATCAAGCTTCACACCAGCATCGTACCGTTGTAGTCGAAGGTTTGCACGGCGGAGGACAATAGCATCCCAGCCTCGGCTCGATTCGGACATGCGTCTGTAGTAAGGAATGATGTTGGAAATCTTGTCGAGCAGCTTGTAGTTATCGTAGCTCCAGAGAAGGAGAGATTGCTTTCGGGCAGTTGGATAGAGGCATTCTCGGAGGTTAGCTTCGAAAATAGTACCGTTCTTCTCCTGCGCTTCAACTCGATCGTGGCCTCGGTCTAGGAGACCAAGTTTCTCGGAGAGACCAATGTCGGCAATAGCATCGAGTGAGAAGAAGTTGGACCAAGCACGGAAGTCGACATTGACGTCCTGTGGGTTGGGGTACTTGACACCCTTGGATAGAGGAGCCGTGCAGCACTTTTCAAAGTGATTCATCATTCTCTGCACCTTGTCGGCAACCTTGTATTCCCATTCCTCGAGGTTTTTGAGGGCGTAAGCGGAAGAGAGAACCTTTCTCTTTCGTGCGTGGTCGGGTTTGTCGACGACATCGGCCAAGTGGAAATGGGTTCCGGCCGTGAGCACGTAAGATTCGTCCTTGGTGCAGGGTGTTCCGTGGCCGTAGATGCCCTTAATGGCCTTGACGCTGCCAAAGGACAAAGTGTTTGGGCCAGTTCGAAGGATTGGCTCCGTCTTGTGCAACTTGGCCATCGCGGAAGATCGGGCGCCTCCGTGAGCGAGGATCATGAAGGGGAGGTTGGACATGCCCGAGAAGGTGGACATGTTCGGGAATCGCCGAAGACCTGGGCATGATAAGTATTGAGGTAATAGAAAAAGAAAAGAATGCATTTTACCTTTGGAGTCCCGGAGGTAAAGAACAAATGGATAGATCAAGAAGTAGATGACTGCGACGACCCCTAAGGCCGCAGCATAGGGCGTGGTGCCTAGAGATGTCACCGACACTGACATTTCTCTGACCCAGATGAAAACAATAGGTTAAAAAGATGATACAAAAGAGGTTAGATAAGAAAGAGGGCAACTGGAAAAAACCGTCGCCACTTGTGCTGAGAGCAGTAGAATTGATCTAGAAAAGGAGTGATGATCAGAGTAGTAAACTACAACCACCAAGACCATGGCAAGCGTCCTTTCTTATACACCTCGACCACAATGTGGATGTCAACCACCAAAGACCCAATCTTGATCAAGATAATTACCATGTTGGGCATCCCACGCTAAAGACAAAGTGAGTTCCGTCTCGTGAGTCCAAGGCCTTCTCTCCGCCCCCCGCATTTACCCCGCCCCTCGTCTCCGCCACGAGCTTGGACATTTTCCTTGCAGGTCGAAAAGGGATATAAACAGCGAAGCCCTGACTTTGAGGTGACGTTCAGACCCGCTTTCTTTGACCCTTGCTTCTCTCTTTCGTCCGGTCCTTCTGCTCTACTTTGTCATGCCGCCCACCGGTCCTCGGAGGCCCGGGTGTGAGGTAAGTCCCAAGTTGCCTATCTTGATCATCCGGGACTGATCACTTTCCTAGAATTGTCGTGCGAGGCAAGTTTGTCCCTATCCCCTATGATCTCGCAGTCGACGACGTTATCTAACGGAATCCATCTTTGCAGACATCTTAAGTGTAAGTACCGAGCAGCTGCACATTCCAACGTGTTCGTCTGACTGGCTTATCTTGCAGGTGACGGGGAAAAACCCTGCGCGCAGTGCATCAAGAAGAACATTGACTGCAACCGAAATCTCAGGGTTCGCTTCCGGCACAAATCCAAGACCGGGTGCGTATCCGGCCATCCCAGATCACGATAAGGATGCATACTGACTGATCCATCAGAGAGCCTCAACCCGAGTTCTCCTCCTCTCAAGTCTGGTGCAAGACAGCTGGCAAAAGACTCAAGTTTCTCGACCAGAGTCTAGAGGTCGCTCGGTATTATGACGACGATGCCGAGTCAGATGGGGAATCACGACAACCCCTGCGACAGCAAAATCTTGATCGCAGCACCTCCCCGCCCACTTCCGATCAACAGCCAGTAGCATCTCTCGATACTGCTTCAAGTGCCGGTTCTGCGGGTCTCGCGCATCAGACAGATCGCGATTACGTCTCACCCATTCAACGGTCATCAGGGAGTTCTCCCCGACTTGATCCTGGCCTCTCACAGCCTTCCATCTTCTCCTGCCAACGGCTGCATCATGTGCCCCTGCCAGGACACGCTGGCAGCAGCATTGCGGCCTTAGGCGGTCCTCGGCAATATCACCCTTTCTCTAACCATAGCCCGTCAAGCTCTGACTCCTACCCACATGATCACACATCAACGAATACCGACCTACCGCCTGCACCTCTCAACGATCGCACTCGGGCGAAGCTATTCCGTCATTATATCAAGTATATCGCACCCGCATTCGACTCTTACGACCCAACCAGATACCTCTCTACATGTGTTCCATCGATAGCTGCAACATGTCCCGCATTTCTAGAACTCATTCTAGTTGTTGCTGCTGGACATCTTCATGCTATTCAAGGCGGTGCTTCAAACCCTGAACTTGATGTCTATAGGCGGCAGCTGCCGTCTCACGATAATTTCTTAGAGCAGATGATTCAGTCGGGCATGGACATGTCGCATCTCGATGTTGCAGTTCTGCTCTATCATTTCTGCGAAAACCTTCAAGGTTAGATATTTCTCACCTATATTCCACTTTGGGGGAATTCCTTCTTGCTTTATTCGATGGTATCTTCATAGTGTGAACCAAAATTGTTAACTAATCTTTGCCTGCAGCTACTTCAATGCACAACAATAGTCCATCAGACTTGATTCCCCCACATCTGGACATGTCCCGACTGCATGTGTCTCCTCTTTTAACTCGAGTTCCTGTTACGTTCCACGACGCCGTTATGTGGGCATGTCTAAGACAAGAGTTGTTCCTGGCAGTTATGAATCAAGCCCCTATTGATCAAGACACGTACCGGTCCGCCCTGGAACATCTGACTCATACCAGCGATGATTTCTCTAGGACGAACAGGATGCTGCTCAAGTTGATGGAAGTGGTCAGGTTTTGTTTTGGAGAAGGGAAGGATACGACCACGTACGATGAACTACTCGAATCGACTGCCTCCTGGATGGGGAGTACGCCAGCTTCATTTACTCCAGTTATGGCACGACGGAAATGTAATGGGGCACCCTTCCCGGAGATATGGCTATTGAACGATTGCATCGCTGCTGGTCTTCAGTATTACCATCTCTCAAGGATACTCTTGATTGTCCATGACCCACGTGTGCCTCGTCTCTGCCGAGCTCGGAGAGAGGCCTCTCGTTGGATTGACGTAAGTTGATAAGCTAGTCTCGCATCCTGTAGCTAACGTGTTGATAGGCCCAGGTAAGGAACGACCTCGAGATTATTTGCGGGATCGCGGAGTCAATGAGTCAAATCAATCCGATGCACATGTGAGTCTTGGCTTCCCCTTTCTTGTTAGACTGGCTAACCCCGTTTCCAGAACAGCCTGCATGGCAATCTCCATGGTTGGAGATCGTTGTTCTCAAAGAAGCCAGCAAGGGGCTGTCATTGATATCTTGGAAAAGACGGCCCGAGAGTTTGGATGGTCTACCGACCTTGCGTAAGTAGCCTTGCGCTCATAGAGCTATTCTCATAACTGACAACCTAAACAGAAGGAAGCATCTCCTCGATTCATGGGGATGGCCAACCAGGATGGAAGAGTGATGTTATCTCTGAGTGAGACATTATTTAACTACCATTAAGGGTCCTGTGTATAAATAGTAATTATGTCACGAATTGGATGGTGGTACTCTGCTGTATCATCGTCGTTTCTTCTTGAACCATGTGAACACATCCACAACACCTGCGACTTCGATCAAAATCTTCCCAGTTCCAATTCCCTCTCCAACGATTCTCAGTAAAAAGAACTCATATTAAAAAGAACCAAAAGAGATCACATCATCTCTCTGCAATAACGGAAATGCTCCAAGTCTTCCAATCTCAATGCATCCGTGGTGTGATGCTCACAACCGTAGAGCAACCCAGTCATCATACGCGGTGAACCAGGGCCCAGAAGGAGTGGAGACGGATCCGATCCGAGGCAAAGAACTTGTTGGAGTTGGCAAAAACCTTGTCTTGCCCCCACGAGACTTGACCAGGATATTGCCCTCGCTGAATATTTCCCTCTCAGTCTCTCAAGGCAATCAAGCCCGTCCCTCGCTTACTGACTCGCACTAGCCTTGCCCCAAATGAAATCACGCTAATTTTCTTCCTTGGTCCATGATGGGGCTGCCTTGACCCCATACCCCAGGTTCCGGATCCCAGGCCTGGTCCCCCGAGAACCTTTGGGTGCTCAGTTGATGCGGAGAAATGGAGGCATTTTCTTGGATTTGCTTGTCGATGCCCCAGTCCTTACGTAGTTGTGCAGCCACCTCTCGTGTTGGCCATCCCATACTATTCCACATGTCTTCTAGAAATCTGAAGACTTCTTGATGCTCGCGCTCGTCTTCTAGGTAGACTCCACCTGTTTTTGGCCAATGTTAGCCTCTAGTAAACAGACAACTGTGGTGGAGTGGTTTCGGCTTACAGGCGTATAATGTATGATGTGCTGTAAAGTAGGCAGTGGGTAGGTTGGGGTTGCTGATGGTCAGGCCAAGTAATGTTCGCAAGTCTTTCCGTACAGCCTCCTGAGTCCAGTCAACAAGACATCCTCGTCATTATTCTAGTAGAAACCTACATCTGAGGCTGCTCGTGACCGAATGGCATCAAACCCAGGCGTCCACAGTTGAGGATCGAATATGTTGAGCAGCATCCGAGCAATGTAGTAATGCTGATAGCCTAGAACTGCATACGACAATCAGCAAAGGGTTTCTCGATGAACGTGAGGGGATCAGATACCCTGTATGTGGCGTGCCATCCATAGTGTAGGAAACACAGACTTCTCGCCACCCTCTCGAGCTGGCGAATCGGGGGACCAAGACAAGACCTTCCACGGCGTCGTCTCATACCATCTCCTGAGGTCTTCCCCCAGCTCAGCCCAGAGAACGGGATCAAGTCTCGACTCAGGTCCAAAAGCGTATGCCAATACCCGGCCGCAGATAAAGACTACTCGATTGGCCAACGATTCGTCACAAGTATCGACAAAGGACTGAGAGTCCCGGTAGCTGTCCATGTTGGTGCGGAGAGGCCGTGATCGCGTTAGAGATACGTACATGTCTTGGCGCAAGACTACCCAGCTGGCTGCTTCTCCAAGTCCGCCTTGGGCTGCAAAGCGAAACTCGGAGTTGAGTAGCCTCGAGCTGCCTGTCAGATGGGTGTTTTTATCCGTATCTGAAAAATGGTTAGTTTTTCCGGAAACCCCAATTTCAATCTGACCAACTCACCTGTCATCTCCTCATATGAGCGCAAGATAACAATACCTGCCAACACGTTCTCATTAACGGCCCCGATCGGGTCATCAAGAATGGGAATGAGGATACGCAACGCATGACTATGATACGTCTCATGGCTATCATCGGGAATTCCATTCTTCAAGCTTATCTGACGAGACGAAAAGGCAAGTATCGAATAAGCCAGAAAGGGGAAATGGCGAGCGCGTTTGGGAACTTCTGTACCAAAATGTCGTGCCGGATCGCATACGTCAAACTGTAGCTGAGGTTATCCCCACGATGCGGAGTAATTTGCCAAAGGAGATATTACCCATGGCGCTAGTTCATGTATGAAGTGCATGAAATACTCGGCTTCCTTCCGATTGTCCAGGGGTGGGCCGAAGCCGAACTCTGCAATAAACCCCGTCTCGGACCTGGTTGCGGATTTAGCTCATCCAGTATTTTTCGGTGATGATGATGCAATGACAAACCCGGTCTCTTCTTCCTCTAGTGATAGAGGCTCGGCCACGGGGAGAAGTGATGGAAGGGGGTTAGACCATCCCTGACCTATAGAGGCAGCCATCTGCAGCTGCACAGGCCACGAGCAAGTGGTGATGTTTGGAGAGTTTGCAAATGTTGTTGGACAATCAGCGGACCTCCGAGTTGGAGTCCAGGTAATGAAACCACGTTATATCAGGCCCTGTGCCACCGCTTACCACCAGGGACGGGCTTGGCACTACCAAGTGATATTAGACCAGCACACGGATGAAAGTTGATGGAGATAACTTCCCCATGGACTCTGAAGGGTAATAATTCGCGCATAAACTCCAGGTTTTACCCCGCATGTGGCCCGACGCCACCCCCAGCTATCGATGAAATGGAGGTGATCCACCCCCTGTTAGCTCACCCCGGACCCCAGACGGTACTGACGATGGACAGCCTGGGGAAAAGGTTGAAGTTTTCTTGGTGGACAAGGGTCGGATATGGTCTGAAACTACCCAGTCAGAACACTGGTGATTTGCGCATGAGTCGTAAGCCAAGATGCGACTATATATATGGCCTTGCGCCTTGCTTTTTGGGATGTCTTTTCTCATCAAGCTTGTCTGCAATTCAGCATTCGACATTGCCTCCAGGTTCATCATTCTTGTCTTTGACTTTGCCTTTTTCACTTTGCTGGCTCTGAATCACTTGGAAAATGTCTTCCCACACGGCCGACGATGCCCATGACCACAAGTCCTCGACAGAGGGCTATGGTATGGGCAAGTCGATATCGCAAAAGATTGAGCATGTCGAAGAGTCACATGGCACCATGGTTGACTTCGATGACTCTATTGAAGATACCAAGCCTTCGAGGTCCGTGTGGATGATCACCTTCACCGTCGCCATGGGTGGCTTCTTGTTCGGTAAGATCCCCAAACTCGGAAACGCGCCGGAAACATAATTAACAGAGAAAACAGGCTACGACACTGGAGTTATTTCTGCTGTACTTGTCACTCTTGGAGATGATCTCGGTCATGAACTGGACTCTCATGAGCAGGAGCTCGTCACCTCCATCACTTCTGGCGGTGCCCTCATCGGTGCTTTGATTGCTGGCCTTCCCGCTGACAAGTACGGCCGCAAGCTTGGAATCTACATTGGATGTGCTCTGTTTCTCATCGGATCAGTCATTCAGGCGGCGGCATTCAATCTTGCGGCAATGACTGCTGGACGCTTGATTGTTGGTCTGGGTGTTGGATCGGCTGCTATGATCATTGTAAGACATCATTTTGTTCTTTACCGTGGTGACAGTAACTAACCTAGCTGCTCTAGCCTCTCTATATCGGTGAACTTGCTCCTGCCAAGTACCGAGGCCGCATGATTGCTTTTGACAACCTCAGCGTCACTCTTGGCCAACTCGTCTCATACGGTCTTGGTGCTGCCTTTACCGATGTCCCCCACGGCTGGAGATACATGGTTGCCGTCGGAGGCGTCCCACCCATCATTCTGGCTGCTCTCCTCCCTCGATGTCCCGAATCTCCCCGTCAACTTATTGCTCATGAAAAGCGAGATGAAGCCGAGAAGTGCTTGCGCCAGGTCTATCCGGATGCTACCGATGAGCAGATGAAGGCCAAGATTGATCGACTTGTGTGGACTGTTGAGGTTGAGTCTCAAGTTGTGTCCGATAAGTCTCTTTGGTGGCAGTTTAAGCAGCTGCACTGCGTTCCCTCCAATCTTCGAGCCCTTATCTCTGCCTGCACTGTTATGGCTAGTGAGTTTTCCCTGTGCAGCTTGTATACAAGACAACTATCGCTAACAAATACTAGTTTCGCAGCTTGGTGGTTTCAACACTCTCATGTACTACTCTGCCACCCTGTTCTCTCTCGTCGGCTTCAACAAGCCCACCGCTGTCGCCATTGTTGTCGGTGCAACTAACTTTCTATTCACGTTTGTCAACATGATCGTTATTGACAAGGCTGGCCGTCGCATTATCTTACTTGTGACTGTGCTTGGCATGGTAAGACTCGCAAGACAAGAACATGAGAACAGACTTGAGACTAACGTTGTTCGCAGTCCCTTAGCATGATCGTTGCCGCAGTTGCCTTCCACTGGATCCCTATCTCCAAGGACCTCGTTCTCCAGGCTGATTCAGTCAACTGGGCCGGAATTGTGGTTCTCGTCACCATCATCCTTTACGTCGCCTTCTTCGCCAGCGGTGTCGCTACCATCGGTTGGGTCGGAACCGAACTACTACCTCTCGAGGTTCGTGCTCTCGGTACTATGATGAACACCGTCACTTGCTGGGGTTGCAACATCATCATTGCGTCCACATTCCTTTCCATGATGAAGGGTATGACACCAAGCGGTGCCTTTGGCTTTTACGCAGGCATTTGCTTCTTTGGTTGGCTCTTTGTGGTCTTATTTTACCCCGAAGTCAAGGGACTTCCTCTGGAAGAAGTCAGGAAGGTCTTTGAGAATGGTTTCGACGTCAAATTGGCTGCTCAGATGCAACGCGAGCTCAAGGTTGCAAGCCAAATGTCACAGGCCTCCATGGGCTCCAAGGCCTAAGCCATGGTATAATGGTATTGGCCATTCACATCGTCTAGAACCTCATGGAAGAGCATCAATGATGCACGACTATCATTTAAGAAGGTAGTCGATCTCCAACCGTTTATATTGTACAAAGTATCCATATAGTATATCCGTCGCTCGCGACAATTTTATAGTCTAGCTATATAAAGCAAGAATCATGATTCCAACCAACTCCTTTACTCCGGGTATTTCATAGTTGTTAACGTTCCGTCCCTCTGGTAGACCTAAGCCCGGAATCGGACTGCGGCACGGAACCTCACAGCCCTCTTGGCCTGGGCGCCAGTGTACAGAGGGGGACCAGGGACGGTCCAAGTTGATCCCTGGTTATCATAGATAGAGAAACCAAAGATTTGCGAATCAGAAGTGCTGTAAAGCTGAGAGGCGACAACACCGGATCCAGAGAGATCATCTGTTCCGGATCCGGTCACTTCGATGTTGCCGCATTGCATGTAGAACTCGGGCTCGTTGAGGTGGGCGCGATGAAGAGCAATGAGTTCGTTTCGAATGACGTACTTGCCAGGGGCAATAGACGCTGGGATAGTAGCAGAGTTGACGCCGCCATTCTGGCGAAGCTTGTCGGTAGCCCACGTGCCCCCAGCGTTTGCGGGACCAGAGACGACGCCTTCCTCGGCAATCTTGGTCCACTTCAACTGCGTCTTGTCCACAGAAGCGCAGTCGCCATTGCAAGGTGCGATGTAAGTGATGACGGGTCCCCGATGCGATTCAGCCCAGCCGTTGGGGTTAATTTGCTTGTCATCCGAGGTCCAGAAGAAGGAGGCAGAGCCACCGGCTGCGACCTTGCCATAGTTCTTGGCAGCCTGAGATTCCCGACGACAGACAAAGTCGGGACTAGAGATGTCCATCTCAGGTCCCTCATCGGGGGTAGAGAAGCTCCATCCGATAGCGTCGGCGGAGGGGTTCCAGCGGCTATAGCCAGCATAGTCGACGCCATCCAAAGTAAAGGTGTTCAAATAACCATGGGCGGCAACTTGAGAAGCCAGAAGAGCAGTTCCGAAAAGAATGAAGTGGGACATGTTTGCTCTTGCCTGGAAGATAGAGAAATAGAGAAGGAATAAAGTTTGGTATAGTTCAAAAGGAGAGTCTGAAGCAAGTCGCTTGTCAAAAGCGAGTGCCTGGAAAGGAGAGTAGAAAAAAAGGAAAAGGAAATAGAAGGAAGAAAATTGTCAAGGAAAAAGCTGTCTGGATCTTACAAACAAGTCTTCAGAGAGAGACTGAGCTCGTTCTTATAAATGTTGACCGAAAAGGAGTAGAAGCGCCTCATTCATGCAGTTTGGCGCGCCAAGATGCTCACCAAGGCAGATTAGGCGCCCGTTTCAATAAGCTGCATAGGAGGCCGCAACAAAACATGAAGATTGAGGACCGGATTGGTTCATGAGGCGCGGGGCTTCGTTGTTTCAGATACCCCTGTAAAGGATCGACTCTCCACAAAGAATGTCATGCTGATCTTTTGCATGGGGCTTGCGCCTTTAATATGGGAGGAATGAGAGCAGTTTTGAGCTCCGACGGAGATGGACTTGGTCGGTTAATTTACTGGAGGCGATCCTTTCTTGGTACTCCTCCCTTAAATCTACAACTTTGATGGCGAGGAGAGGCACGAGTTTTAAGGAGTACCTGGAGAATCAACAGACGGAGACTCCGAATCTCCCGTAAGCGCTGCAGCCCCGTCCAATTCTTGGCATTCGGTAGAAACAGCTGAAAGGTCCTCAGCTGGGCAAAACTCCCTGAAAGGTCGGTCCAATTGTCATCCAGCGCTTAGATCAATGAATTTAGTGGAGTCAGGTGGCATGCCATCAACACAGCGCCTGAATCGAGGACTACTATTCTTGTGCAGTTAGTCGTCAGGCGTGATCATTTTGGGGCAGTCGACGAACCAACGTGGACTAACTTGGGCATTCCTTGAGCCCAAGGGAGTAAGCTTAATTATCGTGGCCGTAGGATCAAACATGTTTCGACCATCAGGCCACGATGCAACCTTGTCCATCTTGTTTCGTCTGGTGGCCGTATACGAAGCGTCAGCGTCTACAAGGTCAACGGGATAGGCTACGTGTACGGTTCGTCGGAGAATCGGTCGCATTTGGTCTTATGCGCTTGCATCATCGAGGCTAGTCGCATGCAAACGAAGGATGCATATTTTGTCTTAACGAATACGGTACCCAGATTCTGCTAGGTTATCATCTGAAAGACCACTAAATTAGGCGACAATCTATCTGTTAGCGTCTTAATTCGGAATAAGTAGCTCAAGAGACTAACCATAATTGGGCTAGGTCGTGGCCCGTTGAGAATCAAACAATTGCTGCTCATTTGGCATCGGGAGCGTATGAACGGTAACCCATTGTCAAGGTGTCAAGGAAGTCCACGACCAAAACACAAAATTCTTTCAATAGAGCGAATGAAGTTAAAATAGATATATTCAATATAGATGGCCTGCATCATCCCGTCGTTATTTGTGTCACCACGCGGAATTCTCGTGGCGTGTTCTTTCAACTCAAGGGTAGGTGGGTGCGCGGGCTCGGAGAGATCCGCACCTCACTTCCTTATCGATAAGAGAATCCCGTCCGTGGCCCTAGGTTGTCTATCTATGGGACTTTCATCGCCGCCTAATTGCAGTAGAGTGAGAAAGTACCTTCAACCCTGCATAACTCTTTATGACTGATGCAAATTGTGCAGCTTGTCGCCCAAAGACATGGAATAAATCCTCGCGTCGAATCGGTGTAAAGCTTGAATCAAGGCAAACCTGCCATAAAAGGGATTCATTATTGAGACATAAATCGCCTTAACCCTCAATCAATCATTAGTCTGTGACCGGGACTCGAGAATACCGCCCATATTCCGCTTCCTGCGTCTTCATCTCCCCCCCGTCCAAAGCCTCACTCTCCACCTTTTGCTTGCCTTCTAGCAATGCAAGATTCTCCGATGATGCCCATACAAGAAGCCGACCCCCCCGCCACTTGGCAGGTATCAGATCAACAAAGACCTCAAAGAAGCTCAGGGCAATTAGCACTAAAGAAACCACCACAACCACAATGACCCCAGTAAAGCTGAGGGAAGTATGGTTTGGAGATCTGAACTTGATCTTCCCGCATAATATGTCTTGCATCGAACCATTGCGCAAATCGGCCCACATGTTCATTGCGCCCTCAATGCTACGGCCATCGTGCTTCTCGATCGTCTTGTATATGTCCAGTTGCAGTCGCGCCATCCCCAAGCCAAACCAGTATGTGAGTTCTGTCTTCCATTGCTCTGGTTCAAGACGCAACTGTCTTCCATTATGCAGAGTTCTCGAGGCTCGCAATGAGGAGCCGCCCCGCCCAGCAATGCTGTCCGGGATAGACGTTTTGGCAAGAAGTGGTGTCACTATCAGTAAAGGGACATTAATGTCTAACACTGTATCGACATCAACAGCAGCTCGATCATCCAACTCTGTTGCTTTAAACTTCGGCATCAAGCCAGACCATGGCAAACATCGGTTGGTGGACCTGTGGCAGATCTGGATCCTTTCATCGCAGCCAATGACGTTGAGGTCGCTATCCATGCGATACATCACTGGTGCTTCATCGAGATTAATACCAGCAAGAGTGCCGTTGCCATATTTCACTTTAGTATGGACAGACCAGAGGGGGTCATTGGATTTCTCATGAAATGTGACTCCTCCTCCCTCTAGTAGCACAATGCTAGGCCCGTGATAGCCCCTAGGCAGTGGATCACTTAATCGTAGTGAATGGTTCTGGCTTGTGGTATTCGTGGCATCCAATGGAATGTAATATGCCGTAAGATCATAGGATGGGCCGAGACGGTCGTTGAGTACCATGTGCAGAAGAGTCCCATTGGGAAATGAAGGTGATCCGAAATAGAACCCATAGAGAGTCCTATCATCTCCCTCCTTGAGCCAATGGAGGTCATTGCTGGTGTATGTCTTGACGTGAAACAACTCTTCTCGTATAGGAGCACATGTAGTACGCTTTCTGAAATAGAGCTGATCCGCTAATTTGGTGTTAATGCCCAGCTGCGCGAGGGTGATGTTGTGCGTTTCCATGGCGAAGGCAGAGTCGGTACGGCAAACATGACTTTCGAAAGGGCAGGTAGGGTTGTGAAAGACGGAAAAGGGAATCGATTGGCTTTGCAGCATTTCGCAATCAAATATACCAGTGCCCTGAGAACCAAAATAACAGTTTTGAACGTAGTTGTCTGTATCAAGTGTAGCGTTGAGTATCCACTCGCTGCTTGCCAGATATCTATCGGATTCGTTGTTGGCTAGAACTGTCCAGTGACCGCAAGTGGAAGTAGCTTTTGAAACAACAGTCCCGCCGAGCACGATCTGCGAGGTAAGGATTGACAGTGCGATGAATATGATGCCGTGGCTGAGGGCTACGGCGCCCAGAAGAGTGGACTGAAGCCGGTGCTGGTTCTTGCGAGCGGGGTCGATACTGGGCTTAGAGAAGAGGCAGCTTAACAAACTAAGCGCGGCGCCATTGGGGGTTTCTGAATTTCGAAGAATGACCTGGTACGGAAGAGTTTGGGTTGGGACCATCTTATCTCCTGTATGATTGCCCGTGGTGTCGTATGTCTGGTCGTTGGGGTTGGTTTGACAGGGTGATTTTGGGAAACAGATCATGAATAAAATGAAGCGAGTAATTCTCCAGCTTCGTACACCAACAATGCTGACCAGAGTCGCTAGAAATGCCAGAAGCGCAACAGCATCTCTATTACTCAGGGTCAGAGTCTTTCCGTGCTGGGAGTAATCCGTCCAAACCCCGACGGTCACAGCCGAGCTTAGGCGTGTCATTGGGACTGTTCAATGAGTAATATGATTCGAGGATTTGTTTGAGGTGTGGCATGTAACAGACGTGATGATTCCAGGTCTGACAGACCCAAAAACACTCCCGGCAAGCCTTTTTATCTTACAAACTGCCAAGGATCTATCGCCAATCAATCCGAGTTGTGAAAGAGGGGGTTTCGTCAGCATCAACTCTTTCTGGTAATGTGGCTTAAGCCTGCAGTCTTGTTTTCGCCCGGTTTCTGTTCAGCTGAGCTTCTTCACGATTGGTGTTTCAAGAGGTGGCTGGCAAGTAGGCTGAATCTGTACCAACAACAAAAGACTATTCCCCTTCTTTCTTTGGTCTGCCTTGAGGCGGTGTTGCCCTCCCTCTTTTTTCGTAGTCGAGATCCTGCGTGTGAAGCTTGGCAATAGTAGCTTTCATGGGGTGGCTCAATTATTTACGCAAAAAAATTGTTTGAATGTGTCTTCGAGACCTATCTGTCCAGTTGAAGATACAAGCCTCGATATCCTGTGGCTGAGACCATTCCTTTCATCTCTGTCCTTACCGGCCTTTTTATGCGGGGCTCTTTTTGGGATGTTTAGTGCGAGTGTAGGACCCGACAATGTGATGTCAGTTCTGGTCAGCTACATGGATTTGATAGGATTGATCTTGAATGACTTGTTATTACCCCCCTTTTGGCGAACAGGCGTAAATCAGCGTGATACCCATCAATTAGGTTGAGAGAGCCGCTTAGCATTATTCGAGACGCTAGCTTTTTAACATAAGGTTCACTAAAAGAAGCTTCATATTTAGAGTATTTTAAGTCCGCGTGGCCGTAGCTCCGTCGGGCGTCGGGCGTTCAGAGGCGTTGCTAACTATCACACGCTATTGATATCCATTGACGATCATGTATTCCGCAATGTGTCGCGGGCTCATTCTTAACTAAAATCAATTCCAAGACTTGTGATATGGACGATGCGTGGTGCCTGATCGTTTTGGGAACGGAATAACATGTTAATAATTAAAGGGCCCCTTTCAAAAGGAGGTTCCCAAAGTCTAACCCGTACGAGCACCATTCTCGCAACCACCACACCGTCTCATTTACAAAACGGTCAGATGAAAAGATGGACCAATCTAGAGCACATATTTCAATGATCATTGTGCCGGTTTCCCGTGGACTTTCAGTGCCTGGGCCAATCTTGAAACTTAGCAGGAAACTGTGGAAAAATATGGGCCACCAATAACGGTCGCGTTAAACCAAGCTTGAGCTGAAAGCTTGTGTTGCTGGTGCCGAAATTCAGGGCAAGGGTGGATCCTTGACTACGGAACGTACATCACCGGGCTGATGCCGAACGGCCCGACGTTTCCTATTCTAGAGTGTTACCCCGGCGAAACAGTTCGACACGACTGGCAATTACGGGAGAACGGCATATTCTTTGAACTTTCTATAGGGTCTTGCATGTTTGTTTCATGCCCTTTTGTTGTATATAAAGTGCCAAGCCTTCCCTCGATTCACATAGTCATCAACCTTCACAGCTCATACATTCATTCTTTCTCACCACTTACTTCAATCATTCATTCTTTGTATATTCATTCATTCAAACTCGATAGCCAGCTATCCACAATGATTTCCTCTCTGTTCATGCTCGCTGGCTTTGCAGCCTCTGCTCTTTCTCACCCTACCTCTCTGGAAGCTCGCGCTGGCTGCACTTTCACTGATGCCGCGTCTGCTATCGCCGGCAAGGGTAGCTGTTCTACCATCACTCTCAAGGACATTGCTGTCCCTGCCGGAACTACTCTGGACTTGACCAAGCTCAAGGATGGCACTCATGTTAGTGACTATTCCCCAGCTAGTGTACGATGTTGCTAACTCAATCCCTTAGGTCATCTTCCAGGGCAAGACTACCTTTGGCTATAAGGAATGGGAAGGCCCTCTCATCGCCTTTACCGGAAACAACCTTCTCATTGAGGGAGCCACTGGCCACTCCATTGACTGCCAGGGCCAGCGCTGGTGGGACACCAAGGGAAGCAACGGCGGCAAGACCAAGCCCAAGTTCTTCAGCGCCCACTCTCTCAAGAACTCCAACATCAAGAACCTCAACGTCCTGAACACCCCTGTTCAGGCCTTTAGCATCAACGGTGTCACCAACCTTGGTGTCTACGGTGTTCACATGGACAACTCTCTGGGTGACACCCAGGGTGGTCACAACACTGACGCTTTTGACGTCGGATCTTCCACCGGTGTTTACATTTCTGGTGCTGTTGTCAAGAACCAGGATGATTGCCTCGCCATCAACTCTGGTACTAACATCACCTTCACTGGAGGAAACTGCAGCGGTGGCCATGGCCTGTCTATCGGATCCGTCGGTGGCCGCTCTGACAACACTGTCAAGACTGTCCGCATCCTCAACTCTGTCATTGCCAACTCTGACAACGGTGTCAGAATCAAGACTGTTTACGGAGCGACCGGCTCTGTTTCTGATGTCAAGTACGACTCGATCACTCTCCAAAACATCGCCAAGTATGGCATCGTCATTGAGCAGGATTACGACAATGGCTCTCCCAAGGGTACTCCCAGTGCTGGTGTTCCCATCACTGATGTCACCATCAACAAGGTCGTTGGCACTGTCAAGTCTAGCGGCACCAATGTTTACATCCTCTGCGCTAGCTGCAAGAACTGGACCTGGACTGGTAACAAGGTGACTGGTGGCAAGAAGTCTGACAAGTGCCAGGGAGTTCCTACTGGAGCTTCTTGCTAAGTTGGAGTACTTCACCGGTGCTCATAGTCATATGGGTTCCACATCTTTTCTAGTTTCAACTTTCTCACTTCGTGTATTATTTATTCTTAGAGCTAATTGAAGTCCTTGTCGTATACACCTGGTAAATTCACTATCTATGACTTCCGTGACATGTAAAGCTGGGCTTTTAGTTCTATACCGAGGCTATTACCCATTGAAAATGCATATACTTTCTATTCCCGACTACCCATCCCAAAGTTGATTGGCCCGGTCCAAGAACATCGCGTCGTTTTTGCTGTCTACAAAATCAAGCCAAGATCAGACAATCCATTCTTCTTAGTTAGCCAAATGATACAGGATAACGAAATACAAGATATCCGTTTATCTTGCTTGAGACCAGCCCCAACCACTGAGTTCCACATCATCAGCTTCAGCGCCGGGCAGAAGTCCAAGGCTATCATTATACGTCGTCCGAGACGGAAAAATACCCAATGCCTGTATATACTCGTCAAACTCAGTGATGGCCTCGTCGTTAAGAAGCTCGTTCGAGGTGCGTATCTCTATGAACTGCTGCGCGATATTGAAAAGGGCTTGAAACTGGCGATGGATGTTTGCTGTGGCCCGTGAATACATGCGTGCAGATTCTAGAGAGGCAACGAATTCTTGTAGGCGGGTGAGATCTTGTACGTCTCCTGATTCTATCACGTGGCAGAATATGGCAATAAAAGGGACGAATGGGTTGTATAAAATCGTCCTTGCAAAGAGTCAGCAAACAAGTATCAGGTTGAAGCCCAGGAAGAACAATAGATCTCACCAATTGACATAAACGTCGATGTGCCTACCGCTATCAGGCCCCAGGGCCTTGCAGTATTCTTGATGCTTCTCAAGAGCAGTTCTTGCGGCTGTGATGCACTCTGATGCAAAGTGATACGTTGAACCCTCGTCTGGAGGAAGGGACTTCAGTATCAGAGTCAAAGTGGAATAGAATAGGACTTTTTCTGAGAAGAAGGAAAGCTCTGTCTCGTCTCCTGATACTGTTTTCCACTTGTTGTTGCTCGCCTGGGTCTAGTTTGAGTCAGATCATCGTTCACTATAGTGTTCTTAAAGGCGGTTTAAATCGACTCACACTTGTTTCGAGTACTTGCTTGTAAATCTTTTTCGTTTCCTCAACAAGTGAACGAGCCCATGCTGCCCTTCTTTCTGCTGTCTCAGCTAGTGCTGCAGGGCTATACAACATCTTGTAGATCTTCCCTTGTACGATGGACAACCTGATCCACCGAATGAAGCAAGATGTGTATGCGGTGATTTCTGGATCATCGTGTTGTGGTAGTGGCACTGTGATGTCGTAATCTAAGATGGATGAGGGTCGGCCAAGTCGTAAGGAGAGGCCCTTCTCAACACTGTACAGTGACCAAAAGAGCCATGCTTTCTGATTGGTTTCTTGCCTGGACTCATTCTTGGCTGATGATGCGCGGTGAAAACCGGCAGTGATACTCATGTGTATGGCTGTAGTCACTAGACTCCAAGCAAGGGAGGTCTGAGATGATCTAATTGCGTGATATACCTGGGAGATGGCGTGTCAGAAGAGTCCTGAACAGTGAAGATTTGAGGTACTAACAGAAAAGGTCAAAGCTGTAATGTGATCTATCGTGTGCGGCATGTGGACAGGGAGTCTGGACAACGCAGTCTCGAGGTTTCCCTCACAGAGATTCATGTGCTGCTGAAAGTCCCTCTGTTTGTCAATGTCATCAGTGAGCAAAATGCTTCGTAGGAAGACATCGATGAGCGCTCCATTGACGATGATGAAATCGGCAAGTGTGGGAACTTCTCCTGGCGTATACACTCTGTTTAGATATCCCATGAACTTTTTGGCTGACAAGAACATGTGGAAGCCCATCGACTCAAAGCGAGGGTTCCCTAAAGCAATCATGTCAGCTTATGCTTTGAGGAGCTTGAATAGCAAAGTGATGCTGACCTTTCATCAGGTCAAGGACTGTCAAGACAGCTTGAATGGGAGGCATAGACATGTCGCCCTGAGACAACATGGGCATAGAACCGAGTCTTGGATTGTGTGAAGATGCCATCCCATAAGCATCGGGTATTTCACCATTAACGCTGATGAGCTGGCGCAAGGTCTCCATCCCCTCAGCCATCCGAGGTTGCAAGGATGACGTGCTCACTGCTGTCTCGAGTAAGGTATTAGCCATGGCTGTATGAGCAGCTAGTGATGAGTCGCCCTCAAAGGCAGACAAAGGTGTTGAGGTGTTTGTTGATGGTGTAAGGGGAAATGCCGCATGAAAACGGGGCGCGGCTTGAGAACTCTCTCCTTCGCTGACTATGCAGGGTCTCTTGCGTCTGGGCGACTCAGAGGCTGGTGCTGCGCTGGCTGATGAGGCTGAAACACAAGGCTCCAGCATGCCAATTACGTGCTGTAGTTGCTTCTCGATATTACTGATCTTGTTCTCGCTGTAGTGATTATAGTTAGGGGAGAGGCTCTGCCACAGTAACTATCAATACAGGTTCATGCTTACTACACGGATGTGATATGAATACGCTGTCCTTTAACAGCGGTTCTTTGACGCGGTGGAAACTGACAATTCCAACCTTTTTTGATGCAATTTGAGCAAGGCTCAAGCCGATCGCAGGCAATCTAATAAAGTCAATATTCAGGAAGCTAGAATATCGGTTATTACCCCGAGGGTTAGGTACCTTTTTTTCTCTGCAAGTGGTACACTGTTGGAAATGTTGGTTAGTGTCCAGGTCATGTTGGGAGATGCGGCTGAACTGACAGCAAGCTTGTGGGTAGGCGCCATTGGCCGCTGGGCTGTTTGATCCTGTGACTCGAAATCAGAGTCTACACATGATTCGTCGACGTCCATGACTGCGGCTCAAGTGTTGTGCATTCGGGGTCAGTGTGAAGGGCTGAGCATCTTCCGGAACCCGAGAAACTGCGAATCCGGGGGTTAAAAGTCCTTGAAAGGGGCTCACGTGAAGTGGGTCAGCGGCGACGTCTCAACTAGAGATGATTGGATGACTCGGTACTCGCATCTTCTCGGTGTCCGGGAGCATAGACCTTAATTGTTATTAGTGTCGGAGCCGGCGCACCACCAACACGGCCTCGGAGTCCTCGCGTTGCGACATGCGAGAAAGATTTGCATTGTTGACCAGGAAAATACTGTAGATGATTTGGACCTTCAGTGTCAACAACTTCAAATGCCGCGCTGCTTACCGATTGTTAAGGTGCATGCTCTGCTCATCAGAGGATACTCCTCATCTTTCACCGATTCAACACCACTTGTTGCAGAGACCCGGACATGCCGAATCAACTCCAAGCTACCAACGAAGAAACCCACCAAAAAGTGCCCAAAGCTCGGCCTTGACCCCTTGAATCGGGCGATGCCATACCAGGCTCTAACCGTCCGGGCCACTCGCCACCCACGGCGCCCAGCACTTTTGCATGTCATTGAACAACTCAAGCTCCACCTCTGTCACCTTTCTGAAGCTTGGCAGCCCTGGGACCGGAACATAAAGCCAAAAGTCCGCCTTATTTTGGGCGTTCTGTGACCGAGAGCGTATCCACCCGTCATCAAGGGGTTTTCGGTCCATGATTCTCGCATTATTTATGCTTAAGTCCTGTTCCAGAGGACTCGCACCTTTATCAGTCATCTTTACCTTCAACCTGTACAAGTTCTTGTTTCTATATCAACCGCTTCTGCCACCCATTTCTACCAGCGTTCTATTATATCAAGCATTTCCTATTCTTCATTACTCTCTCCCACCCCAACTGCAACCCGGTGTTCTTTTGGGCTAAGCGTCGTACAATATACATCGCTTGGTGCGACTCTTCTCAGTATACTCCATATACCCAAGGATTTGATTGGTCCTTGTGTTGTACCACCTCTCTCTACCATGTCATTACTCTGCTCTTCCAATTCCATTACGCATAGCCGTTCATCAGTGAGTTTTTCCAGTATTACATCGCGTCCTGCATCTGAATGAATTCTAATCTATGTAGACACCAATTCCCGACCTGATCGACTCTCTTATGACCCATCGCATTAGAACACTCAACGAGCTTGTCCGGATAGAGAGAATCGCCGCATTCTGCCAATCAAAATCCGATGCTCGCGCCTTTCAAGTACCAATGACAGCCGCTTGGGCCAACTATGTGACCAGCCATCAACTTCTTATCGACCTCCACGGATTAACACGCAACTTCCCGTTCAGTGGAGACATTATCACGACCTCATATGTTCGTGTCACCAGTGACCCTCTAAGCAACCGCAGCTGGAACTTGGCATGGTTATGCCTTATCAAGATCAAGGAGGATGGACTTATACCGATGTTCGCGGCTATGGAATCAGCTAAGCCTGCTATGTGGGGAGATAAGACACCGACGAAAGAGGAAATGGACCAGTTAGCCATGTTTTTTGAGATAGAGTGGTCAAATGCGGTTGAAACCATGTTGAGACACTGGGTAGTACCTCCGACTTGGTGCTGACATGACTGAAAAGATTAAAAGGAACTGGAGTTACTGGAAGCTTGATTTTGTCTTGAGAAATAGATAAAGGAATAGGAGTTTTTGCTAATTTAACCCGCATTCTCTATAACAGTTTTAACCACATCAGTGCTATACTCCATGCTAAGGCCACAAACGAATCTTTTTCGTTTCTTATTCCCGATATGACTAGCTAACTTGGAGTTGGCCAACGATCTGTAGCCAGAATCCTGTTCCCGAAAGATATCTACAACTTAGCTTTTCCAATCTTCGACGACTGGACAGTCAATCCTTGTTCGTTGGGAGACACAGAAATAGACACGTCATTTTCCAATCCCGAGTCTTCCACATCATCTCTTTGAACCAAAAGCCGCCTGTTCACCGGTTAGTGCCTTGACCCTAAGGTTGACATGACAGGGAGACTTACTGGTTACGCTTCTCATACCATGCCAAGGCCAGCGTTACAACAATAACGCCGACTGCACAACCGAAGCAAAAGGGATAACCCTTCGGAAAAGTCGGGGACTCTATAGTCCTGAAAACCCCCAGCGGAATTACTGCGGTTGTGGCTTCGGCGATGGTGTTGATCAGAACCAAGGTGAAGGATCGCTCTTCAGGAGAGTCACGAAGGAGGTTGTTAACCCACCCATGAAACACGGTTGACATTGCATTAGCCCAGAATGACGTCGTAAAGGCGAACCAAAGAGCACCTTCGGGAACGTTCCAGATGGTCAATATAAGGCAGCAGACCGAGTTCCAGAGTGACGAGAAGCAAATAGCCCATACCGGCCCAATGAGGAGGTCGGAAGCGAAGCATGCCAGTAAAGCCCAAAAGATACCCAGTCCAGGTGCGATAGATCCCAGCTGGTTCACTTTGGAGGCGCTGTACCGACCAAGACTCTTGATCCAAAGGAGATAGCTCCCCTGAGTCTTGTATAGACCGGCGTTCTTCCAGAGAATGTCGATAAAGGCAACTGCCCAGAATCGTGGCGAAGTGAGGGTGCGCCTGATGTGGCGCACCTTTAGCTTGCCTGAGGTCTTGTGTCCGTCTCGCTCAAGTCGTCTTTTAGCAACTTCAATATCTTCCTTACTCAGGAACCAATGGTTGGGCTGTGCAACTGTTCCTGGTAGGACGAAGAAGCCAATGATACCAACTGGGACTGTGATGACGAAGCAGATGATATAGAGCCACCGCCATCCAGCTAGCCCATAAACTCCATGCAAGTTTGATGTTGCAGCTGAGGCGAGAAGACTGGATGTCATGGACCCAAGACCATAGCCGGTGTAGAAGACACCACCACGGCGATTGATCTCATGCCCTCGATACCAAGATCCTGGGAAAATAGTCAGCATGAGTCATCAAGAAGGTTCATTCCTAGAAAGATACCAAGTACGAAGTGAACAGCTGGAAAGAAGGCAGCCTGTTGAATAACGGTTAGTCAGGGTTTCAAGCTGAAGGACTGTCAACATGCCTCGAACCAACCAACAAAGAATCGATACGCGGCCATTTGACCGAATGAGGTTGCGCGATATTGCAATAGAGTAAAGACCCCCCACATGACATCCATGAAGGGGATGGTCCAGTACATGGGGATGTAGGTAAATAGAAAGACAAAGGGGATTTGCCCGAACACGACGCCGATACTATACATCGACTGTAGCTGCACGAGTTCATTCCCGTGAAAGCCGAGGTCTTCCTTCATGCCAGCCACATATGCGTTGCCTATCCCTTCATTAGTCGTGGCCCCTTAGCATGATGTGTCTGAGATCTCATCACTTACTCAGGTTTGCTTGGTCGAGATGTTTGACCCAGTAAGCGACGAGGAGGTATGGGACAAGAAGGGCATCTAGCTTGACAATGAACTTGCGCTCTTCGGGCGTGTCATCCTTAGAATACCACTGAATCTTCCACCACTTTTCTCTTGGAACTGAAGACATGGCGATTGAGCTGGAGGTAGTCGTTTCAGCAGTTTTGTTGCCCTTTCCTGTTTTCAGATAGCCAGACAGAAGCTCTCTTTCTTAAAAGTAATACGATCAAGACTTAGATATCTTCCAAACGAACCCCCAGTCATTGAACCCCCAACCTAGAGGTCATCTGGCATCGGTCTTGCGTGATCGCTAATTCTTGTTCCCCTTATCGAGAAGGAACGCCGATGTCGGTAAATATCTTGGGATTATGATCATCTTCAGCTGAAACGGTATGTTTTCGACATCCCTTGCTTACCATTCCCGATACTCATTGGGCAACTCTTATATCAACGACTGTTGACATTAGGCGCTATTAAAACGTCATTCAAGATGACCCAATGATAGACTTGAGTGCCAACAATAATTCCCCACAAGACTTGCAAGTGCAGTCTCGGTTACAACTGATGCGGTTATCATCTCCGCATCCTACCAACCACTCTGGTGGAGCATCGCTCTCGGTAGGGCTCAGTGATCCCGGAAATAGCTACGGCTTTATCAGGTTCCCTAATTGTGGTTGGATGCTTGACGAATGACGTTTAAATAGCGCCCGGTGTCGACACTCAAAATCTCAAGGATTGCCATCCTCTAGGATTTAGAACTCGTAATGTTACCCAATGTTTTTGACACTCACTCAAATGAGGTGCCTTAGGCAATGCGTAGTACTCGTTTCCAACATTGACTTAATAAGGTCCATTGTGTACCTGCTAAATGGGCGTGCTCGCCAGACTTTACCGTCTTGATCATGTCCACCGTCTCAGTTCGAGAAGGGGGCCCGGCCCTCAAAGGCCCTTGGGATTTTGACGACAGCCCTCTGAGCCAAACGTCGCATCAGCCTCTGCTGCTAGGACTTTTCCTCAATCTCCAGGATGTCAAACTATCAACGTACCCGACAAGCAACAGCTGGACCTTTGACTACAATGTCAAGCTCGTTCGCAGAGCGGAGGAGCTGGGTTTTGAACTTGCCTTCAGCCGCACTCAGTGGCTTCCCAAGGGCGGCTACGATGGCGAAGCATCCCTTGATGCCTTTGTCGCACTCGGCGCCATGGCGGCCGTGACGAATAAGATCCTCCTTATCTCTACCATGCACGTCCTCTATGGCCCGCTGCACCCTCTTCACATTGCAAAGTACGGCGCCACGCTTGACCACATTGCCAAGGGCCGTTGGGGCATCAACATCGTCACCGGTCACCGTGCTGTTGAGCACGAGATGTTTGGGTGGCAGCAGATCGAGCACGATAAACGGTTCGAGATGGCCGGTGAGCTGTTCGACGTGGTTAACAGCCTCTGGGGGGAGACGGAAAACCTATCTTACAAGGGAAAAGTGTCTCCCTGGCAGCTTGAGAATGCTTGGATTACTCCAAAGCCGCTATATGGGCGCCCTATTCTTGTCACTGCGACTGGTTCTGCAGCGGGCATCGAGTTTGCATCTCGCTACTCTGATCTGATCTTTATTACTTCCCCTGGAGGATCTCACATCGAGAGCGCCCTGGAAACGCTCCCCGCTCACATCGCCGACATCAGAGCCGCCGCCAAGGCAACAGGTCGAAAAATCAAGATCATTATTAATCCCGTCATTGTTTCCCGCGATACCCCAGAAGAGTCTGAGGCCTACGCCCAAGCCATTGCGGATGGTAGTGCAGGACAGGCGGGTAACAAGAAGTTTGGCAACAACTCGGGGGCCTACAAGAGCGATGCCCACGGTTGGAAGGGACGCCTCGACTCTCGTCACAAGCAGGGTCGCAACCTCGGCGGGAATATTGAGATCATTGGCTCTCCTGAGCAAGTTGTAGCACATCTCGCTGCTCTTCATCAGCTGGGTATAGACGGTGTCCAGATAAGCTTTTATGACTTTGCTAAGGATCTAGAGTATTTTGGAGATAGGATATTGCCGCTGCTTAAAGAGGCTGGTCTTCGGGTTTGAATTTATTTATACCTTGCCATGTAGATATAAATATTTCTCATAGGCACAAGGGCAGGTTTGTTTTTAATAAAGATCGGATGTATAGCCTTGTTTAACCATGCTTTCATCAGCAAGTGGGCTATGTAGTAAAGTCAGGATCCCACAGAAGTGATGCAAAAAAATAGAGGCTACCCTCATGGGGTTTGCAATGAAAAGTCCTTGCATTGATGCCCTGAAATTGTTGGTTGTGGTTATACCATTAGGGCTAGTAGCTTGGATATGTAATTCTTGTTCCTGTAGGATACTGAAGCAAGGCTCGAAGCTGTCGGGCAACATAGCATATTAGTCAGTGACATATTCATCGACTCTGTCCCAGTCGATAGGAGTCTCATTCGGAGGAAATAAGGCTATAATATGCCAAGATTAGCGCCTACTAAGAAGCCACTTACTTAGAGGATCATAAGGTTATTTGCTACTAATTTACTTCTATTTCTTATAGACCTTATTACCCCGCATAAATGCAATAGGTAGCGGGGAAGGATTACTATCTATAATCAATATGCTTTGGCGTGCATTATTAGAAACTCTCTCAACCTGTCGAACTGATACCACATCATCACTTCCCCGACAAGATTCCCGAACGGCTCCTCTCCCATTCATCTCAGCCCAGTCAACAGGCAACCCAATCCCAGAGTTGCTAAAAGGGAGTTGGTAGATCTGATTCATTTTATGCCGGCTAAGCTTATCCAGCGCCGTCTTGAAGTCGTCGAGTACGATTGTATCGGTCAAGCACTTGAACACAGACGCAAACTTCCAGAAGGGATTGATGCCGCCGAGCGCTAGCACTGGTGTCACGGCGAGAAGGTCCAGAGCGATAAAGAGAAGGCTGAGACACATGCTGAAGATTAAAATACCGAAACGGGGCGAAACGCGGATAATCTCGATTAGACCGAACTCGTACCGGTATTTGATATTCCAGAAGAGGTTTGCCGTGGTGAAGATCCACCATGGATCGCTGGACATGAACTGTGAGCTAACATTATCAAGCACTCTTTAACAAGCCTCACCGGCATAGGGCCTCTAACGGCCGAGAAGACACGAAAATACGGTTGTTGATGTTGTTAAAATAGGTAAAGTTTGCGTAGAGTTCGAGCACCCAGTACGGCTGGACAAGAAGTATAGTGCTGATATATATCATGCTACCTCTTGGCTGTAAGAAAGGCTTGTTCTTCATCCATGAGATGACATTATGCAACGTCCAGGATGCGATAAGGAGGACAGCAGTCGATGAGAGATACCAGCCCCAGACTGGGGGGTTAAAGAAGGTGAAGAAGCCATTCGGCGCCGCTAGAACAAGCTGAAGTTATCATAAGCGGCTGATTGACTTTGTATTCAAGTGGACGGGAGATTTACCTCGACTAGAATGAGTTTATGCAGTAATACACCCGACCGCATGTTTGCCAGGGTAATACTGGCCATGATGAGTAGAGATCCAATCAAGAAACCCTGTGACCACGCCTCGATGGTTAGATCGGCCGTGTCTGTTGGTTTGGACCCGGGAGTTGATGTCGGTTCTGCCATACTGCCACCTCAGGAAGGGGGGTTGGGTAAGAGTTGAAGGAAATGGAGGCGGATAATGAAGACGGGCACACGGGATAATTCAATGGCCCATTCGTAACTTTTTAAGGACCGACTTCCCCGCACCTAGGTGCTATTAGCGTAGCGCTTGTCCCCATTCCCTCCACACCACCCCAGATTATGGCGTTGGCCCTAACGCTGCAGCATCCCAGCACTAGCACTCGCACTCTCCCTCCTCAACCAGGCAGGTCCCCACGGTCAACCCTGCTTTACTGATACTCGCTCAAGCAGGCCCTGGACTAGAGGTTGGGTCTGTGCATGGACGAGGAGGGGCATCGCGCTTGAATTCCGTCCATCCAAAGAGATAAGATAGTTCATAATGCAATATGCGGGATTTCTCGCATTGCGACTGCGGTGAAGCTTTTGTTTTTGTATGTTAAGTGGCTTAATAGACGACACAATGTAACCCCACAATTTGCCACGCAGGAACAGTAAACTTTTATGGTATTGTACTGTACCGTGTGCAAGATAAGTGCATAGGTACTAAAGAGAAATACCTAAACAGCCTGATCCGTCTCCTTAGTGGTTCATCAGTCTCTACCTAAAGATCCATAACTACTTTAGCACCAGCTGGAGCCAAGAGGCGTGAGCTTGATCAGATCAAAGACCGCGCTCCCATCACGTCCAACAATCGTCATGTCCTTGGACTCCTGGTATCGCGGCCAAACATTGGCAGTCATGGCTGTTCCATCACCAGCAAAGATCTCCAGACTTGATCGGTCGACAAAGATATCCAGCGTCAGCTTGTTCTTGCGCGATACATCAATGACAGCCTTCCAAGTCTCCGCCTGCCCGTACCCGGCGTCAGTTGTGTCAAGCGTCAGAGTACGGTCAGCCGTGGTGTAAGTCAATAGAACTTACTCAGCCTTTGACTTGAAGAGGGAGATGGTGAAAGACGACGCCGTTGTAGCGCCGAGGTCTACCGCAACTTGCAGCCTCGCCGTGTTGGAGCTGCCGATTACCAGAGGAGTCTCGCCAACGCTACGCCGTCCAAACTTCTTGGCCGGACCTGCTGCAAGCTTGTCGAGCGCCTTGATGGGACGGCTACCAAGGCCCCCATCATCACGGATGAAAAGTTCCCTAGTCACGGACTGCGAACCAGCCCATCCATTGATACGGCTCGGCCACTTGGATGTAGGCCAGTTACCCATCCAAGTAATGGCCAAGTCACGACCCGTCTCATCCTTGTACCACTGCATAGCATAACTATCAGGCCCAGCATCGATGAGCCCGCGCTTCTCGCTCGTGAAGATGCTGCCGTTGTACGTGCCCGTCTCGTACCATCCCAGCGCATCGCCGCCGTAGAAGAGAACCCATTTTTCGCCAAGGGGAAAGAAGTTTGGACACTCCCAGACGTCGCCAGTGCTACCGTCGCCTGTGTACAGGATGCCAACGTAGTTCCAGGAGAGCAGGTCCTTGGAGCTATACAGCAGGACTCGGCCACTGACGTCGTTGCTTGAACCGATGACCAGCTTCCATGATTTGTCTGTAGGATCGTAAAAAGGCTTTGGGTCTCGGAAGAACTTGGGCGCCCCTGGAGGAGGGCGTGGGATAATGGGATTGTTGGAGTCGAGTTCGAAGTGGATGCCGTCCTTGCTGGTTGCGGTGGACACCACCTCTTGCACCACGTCAGGGTGGAAAGCCGTGTCCGTGTAGTCGGTGAAAATGAGTCGTAGCTTGTTGCCATTAAGGTTATCAACGACAGCCGCACCCGTGAAGCGTCCAGAGGTATCTTTGGGGTCATCTGCGTCCTTGGGGGACAAGGCAATCGGGAGCTCACGCCAATGAACCGCGTTAACACTCTCAGCATGTGACCAGTACATGGGACCCCAGAAAGGAGCACCAGGGTAGAACTGGCTGAAGAGGTGATGGCGGCCCTTCCACTGGCTGAGTCCGGCCGGATCGTTGATCCAACCCTGGTACTGAGTGTAGTGGAACTGGGGACGCATAGGATCTGCTGCCATGAGGGAGCACGATGGTGAGCTGTGAGCGGCTGGCTGATTTGCCTGGCCAAAAATGTTAAAGGTAAGGCCCTTTCCATCGCCCAATGCATCGCAACCCACGCGAATATCGTCGACGTTGATATGGCCCCACGATTCGGAAGTGCTGCTGTCATGCACTACAATGTGGACTTTCTGTCCTGCCCACTTGCTGGTATCCCATGTGACGCGAATGAAAGCCTCATCGTTGGCGCCAGTCTGTCGGACAAGAAGTTTATTGTCTTTGTCTCTCACAAGACCAACGTACAGCTTCTCAACATCATAGCCACCGCCAATGAGGAAGCTAATGACGGAGCTCGCCCGGAAAGAGGTCGACTTTAACTCTCCCACGGCTTTCTCTCCACTCTGTGCGGTGCCCAGGATGAAGCCTTTGCCGGTCTGGCCAAAGGGTCCACCCCAGTAGGAGGTTTCAAAAGAGACAGAGTTGCTTCCAAAGGCATCGCCGCTCACAACACGCCATCCTTCGAGACCATTCTCAAAGCTAGGGTTGCGGGGGCCTGGGTACTGGTGGGAATGGCAATTTGGAATTTTTGGGACAGAGGCCGTGTTTACTGTTGACGCGGAGAGCGCCAGCAGAGCAACCGTCTGTGCCGACAGCGGATGAAGGGGGAAATGCATGCTGAACAAAAGTCTTGGTCAAAGCAAATAGGTGATGGTGATGTGAAGACTGAGGAGAGAACAACACGCTTCTTCTTGACAAAGTGGAAGTGCAGCAGTTCGATATATGTATGTTTCGCCCGGAGAATAACACAACGTTCGTCTACCTTTGACGATCGAACCCAACTCTAACCTCACAACGGCTCAAGCCTCGTGCCCGAGCCCATACACATGGAGCACGAATACGTCTCCCTCCTCGTGTTGGTCGTGGAAAAACGCCCCCGCCGTCATGCTTCTCTAGCTATTGGAGCAGTCTAGGTAGTTAGAGTATGGTAGACCGGGGGTAGATTATGGTCCGTGGGGGAGCGTGCGGGGAAGAGGGCCTGGGTGGGAATGGAGGCCTGTCTTGAGTGGTTAGTTCACGGGCCAGGATGTTCGCGGACTATTCTTGCTCCTCCGCGATTGTGGGGGGTCATGCCGCTCACTCAATCCCCGGTCCGATCCTCGCAACGAGTCAGTTGATCTCCAAGCGTCGGCCTAGGATGTCGTCATTCATCAAGAGCTGCTATACGTAAAGAGTACGGAGTAGCCGCGCGTATGTATGCGAAGTTACTCCTATGTTTCTATTTAAGGTCATGAAGCAGCAGTCGAAACAAGAGGCTTCCTCCTAGGTTAAAAAAAGATCCAAGATTTTAGAAGGGCCAGCCACAAGAGGGAAAAAATTCACCCTGGCTTCGGCAGGACGGTTCATTCTTGACGTTCAACCTCGGTCAGAACCTCTCATCTCGGGTCTCGCCACCTCAGAGAAGGTTGGACGATGAAAAACAGACAGCTGTCCAAGACATTGGAAACATCCGAGATTCAACCTCTTTAAGGTCCAAGTCAGGCATAACGAGGTCCGGTCTCAGGTGATTCTCAAACTGTAGATCTTGGCGGAGATCTTGGCGGCGGATCTTGGTATCATCTGAGAGGTTGCAAGGCGGCTTGGCGGTGCTTGGCTGATAAGGTTATCCAACTCAAGGCACAGATTTGCGCCAAGTCTTGTCCGGTTTCTCCGCGTCATCCCCGTCTCACTGCTTTGCCCATTTTTATTTTTGTACTCCCAGGTAGTTCGCTTGATCCCCTTGGACGTGGTGTTGATCAAGTTGCTGGAAGCGCGTCATTGTGGCTCGTCATGAAGGCGTGTCGTAAGAACCCCACAGATTTGCCCCACGATTCCTATCTCACTTGTGGCGTGATAGGTAGAAGAGCCTCTTATTAAGCATAATTTCAAGCCGAACGCGCACGCGTCTCCTGGATGATGGACCATGCATTGTTCACAGCCCTGTCGTGTGTCACGTGAACAGGCTCGTATGCTAATATGAAGCGTGTCCTAGGTATTTCAAATCAGGAAACGCATCAAGAGAAATCAAGAAAGAGCTTTAGTTAATAGAAAATGCATCATTACTAAAGGATCGCTAGTCAAGGGATTAAGAAATACCATCTTAACAACAACAACTTTACTGCCCTCGAGATTCCGGTCTATCTGATGGGTTGTGTTGTATTTACCTACCCTGTAGTTATTCGCCATGGCATGAATGGAAATTCTTTTATAATACCGACTTGGGCGTTTTCTATTTCCAACACATTGCGATGGCTATAAGATTTACCTTCCCTAAGATAACCCTAGATCTGAGTCTGGCTAAGCTTAAAGAGAATTTGCTAGTTAGGTAACTATACATTGCCTCCTTGGTAGTGCCATGTACCTATTGATGCGTGTGTTGTTTTCCGTTGTGGCTGATGTCTTTTGACATCATTCTGCATATTACTAATAATAAAATAGATTGCCTCTGTTTTAATGTACTACATCGCTCGTCCATGTACTTGCCCTCTCGAATCCATTAGATCCCCTCCGATAGTCTAGAATAGCCCTGCTTATTCCTGCGCTGCTCGCACTCACGAACGGCCCCATCCTGTGCACCTCCTGCCCCTCCAATGGATCTCCTGCAACCAACAAGATTCTTGCCTCATTATCGCCCTGATTCTCAATCTTGACACCTTCACCGTCCTTCTTCATGAAAAACGTCTCGTGTGGCCTGCCTCGCGACCCAGCGATACTGGGATACCCCTCGATGACATGCACAAACGCGCCCCAATGTTCCGGTACCGGGTGTGTGATCGGACCAGCCTTTGAAGCAAGCGTGATATCAAAGTACCACACCGGTGCTCGTGTCCAGATGGGCGCCGAGGCTCCAAAGGACTCTCCAGCAATCACCTTCACGTCAACACCCGGCGCAGGGGACGAGACTGGACACTCAGCAGACTTAATGTCCTTGTATGCTGAGGCATCGTTCAGGTTGGCCTCGGGCAACGCGACCCAGAGTTGAATGCCCTTGGTGCGGTTTGTTTCCGGGTCGGCGATTGGGGTTTCGTTATGCATTATCCCGGAACCGGCTCGCATGGCCTGCATATCACCGACGTGCAGTGTGCCTTTATTGCCGTTGCTGTCCTGGTGAAGAATAGATCCCTCCAGAACATACGTCATAGTCTCTTGACCACGATGAGGGTGGTCACCGAAGCCAGAGTTTTTGCCCTCTGATTCAACATCGTCGAGAAGAAGAACTAAGAGTGCGTCAGCGGTCTTCACTCTTGGACTTTAAAAGTCTCACTTACATGGCATGAACTCCGAAAATTCACCAGAGCCAATGGGCTGATGGATCTTTATGCCCATTTGGCTGTGGGCTGGCTTTAGTAACTGCTTGAGAATTGTTCTCGGTTTAACGATTGAGAGGGCGTTCATGACTGCAGTTGCTGCTACCCGTGTCATAGTGGCTGGTATTTGTCAGATGTAACCAGGACAGTTTTGCTGATGGAAGGCTTTTAAAGGGATTGAAGGATCGAGCTTGACGTTACTGCTTGCTATATCAATGGGAGAGAAGTATTGTCAGATGGCTTGCTCCCGACGGGTTGGGGTATATAAGAGCCGAAGCCACAACTTCTTGGGTATTTGTAAGCCCAAACTTTGGGATAAGTTCAGCTGGTGAATAAATATTAGAGATCATCTTGTAAGCAAGTCAGGTCACGATTCGGATGTCCTGGCCTTGCCTGGTGTAGGGGGGCGAATAAGATGTCCTCCTTTATCAAAACCCCATCTCCTTTTGGACCAAATGGGTTCAATTGGCTTAGGTAGACTAGAAGGATGACAGGAGATGAGCAAAGAAGTTGTGGGTAGGTTGGCTAACGGCTACATACTATTGTTGGTGTTGATTATTGGACGATGAAGTGCGTGCGTGCTCGGTCGAGGTCATCGAGCCGTCCCCGATAAAGCGGGTCACGGGGGAGCCGAACCGCGCGGTTATCTCAAACGAGAAGTGCCGCGCGCGCGGCCGCCCGTCGCCATCATCTGGTCAATCAAACAGATGAAGGAAAAATTAATAATACGTGACAAAGCACTCGTGTTCATACTTTGTGGAAGTTATGGAAGGGTAGATAGATATGCCATCCCATTCGAGATTGAGCCTGGTTGGCCCAATCTGCCGTATCTGATCAACACAGACTACAATCACACTGTGAAGGCTGCCACCAAAGTGTACAATGGACACTCGTATGCCTGCTCTAATGCAAGAGAGGGTGACTTGGTGGTTGAGATGACACATCAGAGGACGGTGGATGACTTGAACCTTTTACCAATCTCCACCGCGAGATCGGCTGGTAAGCCCTACATTCTCGGCATGTACGCCGTCGTAACTTTGCCAATCCCAGTGCTCTTGACATCACTGATGCTTTTAAACCAGGCAAAACAGGGTTTCACGGACTTGACTACGAAATGGATGCAACATTCGGGTCTGCAATCCAGACAGTTGACAAGACCTTGCGCGCATTGTCGCTCGGCATCCAGCGATTGTTCTACCACCAGGGAACCATCAACCATGGCTGCAAAATCCTCTGACCACTTTCTGTAGCCTTCTTCAACTGGCGGTTGAGCGATCAAGCCAATGCTCCCTTCTATGAGGCATATTTCGGAGCACTTGCTGCTGCTGGAGGTGACCACATCGTCGCAAGCGATGATGGCACTGATCCATACGCTCAGTATATTATTTACCGACAGGGCAAGCCATTCAAGCTTGTTTTTGTTAACACTGATTATTACTCAGGCAGTGACTCACGCTCAAAGACTACATTCACCGCCACAGGACTGAGAAATGGCAATGTCAAAGCAATCCGCATGACCACGCCCAGCAGCGAGACCAAGATTCCCCTTGAGCAAACCGATCCTTCTATTGAGCCCAGGATTGGAGGTATGTTCAGTCTTCTTAATAGCTTGGCTGGGCGTTTTTCTGAGAATCAACTGCTCACTTTTTCATTATAGGTCAAACTTTTGCAAACGATGACTGCAGGCTTCGTGGAACTAGGATGATGGGAGCATTGGGGGTTCAAGAAGGGGGACTAAGGGTGACCATTGGGACGTCGGGAGCTCTGGTTATCTACCTGTGAGGTTGGTCAAGCTACAAGACAACGTCAATGGTGGAGATACTCTTAGTCACGTCGCAACGAGGGAGTGTCTTGGTGTGAATGTGTGCTGTCACTGTGCAAGGTGGTGTCTGTTGTGGCAGTGATGCAAAGTCTGACCGTTATCTAGATGGTTGGGTGTAGTCAAAATAAACCACAAAGTCAACGGAAAGTCTGAAGGATACTTTGTGGCCGGTCGGAGGCCATTAGAGTTGTATTCCTGCATTAGAAACTTTTGGGGGCGTTCGGTTACTCACTGCCTGTTGACTCATGCCCGTGAATCGTCATGTGTCATCAATATGCATCCCATGCGCTTCTAAACCTTTGCCAAACAAGGATAAAAACAAGGTCATTCCCCTTGCCAAGAAGATCAAGTCGGCACTCTTTCAATCGCCCACAATAACTGCAAAGTACCTTCATCGAAAACACCTCACAGACGATACCATGGACAAAGAGACAGAACGAAAAGCCAAGGACTTCCTCGCCAGACGCGATGTTTTCAGCTCCCCTAAACCCAATATAGGCCCTGATTTGCGTCCTGAAAGTACGCCTGAACACTTTCCGCCTCGCAAGCGGACACCTGAAGCGTCGGCGCGACATCACGCCCCTATCGAGGCTGCCAACAAAGCCCGAAAGGATGAAGAGGAAAAGAACAACCAATCCCCGGCCTCCGACGTTGCAACTAATGGCTCTGTCACAGATGATGCTCAGGGCAATGTTTCCAAGGGCATCAAACGCGTCACCAGAGAGGAGTTTCGAAGACTCACGAATGAACTAAAGGCTATGGACAAGAAGGAGCGCGATGCCATGTTTCCTCACCGTAGTAAGTCATTCCCTTGACCGTATTAACATGATGCACTGACGAGATAAAGAGTACACATCCAAGAAGGGAGCCTCTGCTGATGTGGCCTTCAAATATTTGATGGACACGGTTGGTTCGATTTGAGATAATGGTGGCGGGAAATGGCGTTCAGGTGCTCAACGTGGCAGGTACAGAGATTATACCTAACTTTGAATTGATTGATGTTGTCATCCCTCTTAGGCTGACTGGTGTTCTGTTTGCTTGTCCTGCCTTACCTATTGTGCAATGTCTGGGTAGTGAACGTGAGTTGCAAAGGTGATGTAAGTGGTAATTAATCAAGGAAGCAGCACATTAGCGTAAGGACAAACCAGAACTAAAAGCGCATAGGTGAGAAGGGAATAATCTCTATATATCCCTCAGTAGACAAGGTGACTACTGTCCCAGCTGTTACGATAGTGCCATGATAGCTCGCGTCTCAGTACGGGATTGTCTTCTTAACACATGAAGCGGCCGACCCGGCCATCCCAGTGTCTTGCTCTTCTTGAGCGGAAGCAATTAGGTTTGGATTCTCAGAAAACAAAGACAAACTCGTCGTTCATCAAGTCAGTCATGTCATCAAATGTGTGCGATCCCACACGACGTCCCGTCTCGTCCCGTGCACTATCAATCTGCTGCTCCTTCAACGTCTTCTCTTTCCGAAGTCGGTCCGCCTCCTCTAGCGAGTGCAAGCTGTAGTCCTGGATGATGGCGTCTTTGCCTGCGAGTACGCGACGACGGCTATGCTCGCGGTTGAGATGGGCAAGGTAAACGCTGGTGATGCCCACAAGAACTATGATGGTGCAATACAGTATCAGATTCCAATACAGACCCCGAAAATACTCGGGGGCCTCCGAGGGTCTGTACAGCAGAGGGCCAATGATGTTGCCGAGAGATTGGCCAATGAAAAGAGCAGACGAGTTGCATTTGCCTTTGGTGTCACCGGCGGTATTAGAGGAGGACCAAGAGTAGATCAAGGGGACTGGAACGTGAGTTAGTTATGTTATGATTGAGCAGCAGAGCAGCAGACGCACCTATGCCTGGGAAAACTGAGATCATGTAGTAGCCAAATAGCAGGGTCGCCTTGCGGTCATCCGAATGTGGCGTTGATAGCATGACCATACAACCCGCGATAGGGAACAAGGTTAGAAAAGCGATAACTGGACCCTTCTTGTGATACTTGGTCGCTACGAAGGAGCCACCCACGGTAGAAACTAGCTGTACCAGCCCAAATGGGGCGTTGAAAAGAATGGCCTGGAACGAGTCAAAGCCGAATGACCGGACGAGCAGGGGACCGAAGGAGGCGACGCCACCAGAAGGAACCCTGAGCTAAGATTAAAACGAGACACAAGTTTGGGGCAGATGCACGTACGAGATACTGAAGATGAGGGCGAACCACAGCCAGGTCTTGAGGTCTCGGATCGTCTCCCATAAGTGGTCCCATCGCCACCTGCGCGACACGACGCCGGTCTGATTCATTCTCAGTCGCTCGATCGCGATGAGCTTGTCATGCTTGCTGAGGAACTTGGCCTCTGCCGGAGAGTCGGGCATGTACGCAAACAGGACGAACGAGAACATGACGGTAATAATGCCGAAAAAGATGAAGATTGTCTAGAGTAAATAATGAGTAGTCCGCCCGATTGAAAGGGCCACACGAGGTTGTTTTGGGAGCGTACCTGGTAAGGTCTGAGTCCGAATTGAAACTGGGCAAGCCACCAAGTAATCAAACTGCCAAACTACAACTCGTAAGCCCAAAATCGTAGTAGATTATCCAAAAGGCGAAACATACCAAGTTTGTGAATCCGTTCATTGCGTACCAGTAAGACATTCGCAGAGGTTGTTCCCGACGGCGCCAAAACATCTGTGTGATGGCGATAAAGCTCGGTGCAATACTAGCTTCAAAAGCACCCAGCCAGAACCGAGCCAGAAGTAGGGTCTTAAAGGTATGCGCCGCAGCCATCAGGGTGAGAGTGAGGCCCCAGAGAACAACCATGAGGCTGGTGAACCTGCCAATCGGCAACTTGACAAGCAACCATGCCAGGGGAAACTGCGCTATGAGCTGGGCAACATAGACGATGGAGCCTAGCCAGGAGAACTGATCGCCTTTAAGGCCCGTATCCTCGATGATGCCAAAGATGGATGCGTAAGCCATTGTCGCCTTGTCAAGACCTGCGTGTTCAAGTCAGTCAAGTGTGACATAAACGCAGCAAGGAGCAGCGATATCACCTTGCAAAAAGTAGACAGCTAGCATCAAAGGTAGAACAACAAGATCGATACGCCGTAACACGCAGGCGTCATCTTCGGGGGTGACCTTGATGCGGCGTTCGGGTGATATCCCGAGCCCCCGCATCATCTCTGCCGTGGCATTTCCATCACGCTGTCTGCGGTCGGAAGCTTGGACCGCACTCTCTTCGTGTTCCTCGGGTTCAAGCAGAGGGTATTTGTCGTAAACGTCTCGAGGACGGCCCAAACGATCTGGCAGAGTCATGGTTGATGAATTTGATAGCTGATGTGTCCTCTTCCCAAATGATGGAGGAGCAACGTCAGACCAAGTAAGTCCAGGGATGAAGCAAGGGATGAATCAAGGGATGATGATGACAGCGATCTTTACCACTCGAGGGTGACTACAGGGGCCTGATTAGATAAGACGACACGTCGTAATTGGCTGGATGTGCGACGAGCTTGTAGGGTAGGGCGCCGCCCAAGAAAACAATAAGACGTCACGTCTAAAAGGCACCTTAAACTTCTAGAAAATACTTATATTTTATTTAGAAATAATTTATCTAGAGCAGCCATAAAGTCAGGCACTTCTGTAAGTGTTTCATATTGTTATTAATCTGCGCAGCTTGGTAAAAAGCGCTGGACACACGCCCAAGCCTTGGAGGTGGCAGCAAGATGTAGACATAGGGAAAGGTAGCGAAGGGGATTCTGTAGCATTTTCCTCTGAAGATACTGGCGTATGCCATGACGCTGGGGCTCCTGATCAAGTTATCTGTAGTTGCGATGCTCATACTCCCGTATCAACTCAACACATCCGGACTGGACAGTGGGTCTGCCTACCGCTATTAAGGCTCGCTTATTGGCCTTATGCATGCTATAATCTATTATTAGAGTCTTTAAGTGCGGGGTGGCCAATCGGGGGATGGATGCTTCCAGTCCGAATGTATTGAGCCTCGCTTCCATGTGGGCACATTCAGCCATCGCGCTCTAAGCTTCCCATCACAACTATCAATATGGCGTTGCTCAGGCCCGTTGATCTCTAATGCTTCAGACCTAGGCTTCCGAAGCGGTTCGTCTTACCCCAGCACGAATACTGCCCGGTTTCTTAAAGCAGTTCCCGAGTTGCATGACGATGTGCCGGCGTACTCAGGGTCCTGGGCATGTCCTGGTAGTCTGACTAGCGAAATTAAATACAACATAGCTTTCAAGCTTCTGCTGAAGCTTATGTAGAGCCTGCTTGGGTGGGCGTTCCAGCTGAATACACTTAGAGGGTATACCGGAACAGAGGGGAGCGATCTCCCATCCTCTCAAGCTCCTCTTCCGAATACTTTGCCCTGACTTCTTCCTCTGTAAGCTGATCGCGCCGGCGGTTGATCTTCCAGAAGATGAACTCAAGCAAGAGGCATGACACGATTCCCAGACCTGCAAAGGCAAACGAGGCACCAAAGCCGGTCGGGTATTTGGGCTTCTCGTTTTCCTTGTAAATATAGCTTCCAATGATACCACCGATGCTTCCCAGGCAGATCATATAGGCGATTCCCTGAGCCCGCTTGGTCGGACCAGCCAAGTTGTTAACGGTCCACGCGTTGCCACCGGGGTTGATGGGGTAGAATCCGATGTTGGCGAGGAAGATGGCAAAGTAGCAAGCTGGAATATTATCCTCAATCTTTGCGGCCTTGGAGAACAAGATTGAGAAGGCAATCACAACCAAGAGTTGCGCGGAGACGATGAAGGGCATACGCCACTTGAACCTATCGGACAGGGTCGAGGAAACGTAGGCAGAAATGGCACCAACGAAATAAGGCGGCACGGTCAGAAGCTGCGCGTTGCTGCTGCTATACCCCATGTTCTTGATGATCTGGGGCATAGTGAACTTCATACCGTAGTTGGGGACGGTGTTTGACCAGTAGATGAGTGCCTGCAGGTACAGCTGCCAATCGAGGAACACAGAGCGAAGGATCTCACCCTTTCGGCTCTTCTCGGCCTCCCTGACCCTCAGGTTGTTTCCTTGCACTACGTACTGGCGCAGCTCAAGATACTTCTTCTCGTCATCTTCGAGCCACTTTCCAGAAAGAGCAGGGGTATCGAGGAGGAAGAAGAAGGTCGAGACTCCAGCGAGCACCGAAGCGATGCCCTCGAGGATGAAAATCCATCGCCAACCAGCAACTCCGGCAACGCCGTCCATCTTTGCAATTGCGAAAGCCAAGAGACCGGAGAAAGCTCCAGCCAAGGCACTGGCGCTGTAGAAAAGGGCAATTCGCGTTTGTGTCTCATTCGGTAGGTACCATCTCGAAATGGTGAAGACGGCTCCGGGGAAGAAGCCAGCTCTGCGAGCATGTTAGGAACGGACATGATCAGAGGGGTCATTTTCGCCTACTCAAAGACACCCAGAAGCACACGGCATGCAACTAGACCACCGAGGTTCTGGACGAGGCCAATCAGAGTGATGATTGTACCCCAGGTCGTCACGAGGATTCCGAGATAGGTCGATGGGCGCTTAAACTTGAGTAGGAGCATGTTGCTGGGGACCTCTAAACAGCGGGTTAGTGACGCTCTGCTGCAAAGGGGTTTAAGATGGATGTCTTACCACAAAGAATGTAGGTGACAAAGAAGACAGACAGAGCAATATTGTACTCATCTCCAGAAAGCTTCAGGTCATCCGTCATGCCCTCGATCTTTGCATTTCCTAGCATCTCGTAAGCGGTCGACCTCAAGCTGGCTTCATGTTTCGAATAACTTACCAATGTTGGCGCGGTCAAGGAAGGCAATGAGATAGAGAAAGGCCAACATAGGAATCAGTCGGATATCGAGCTATTCGCAATTTAGCTCAAGGCCTCGAAACTGTTCAGGGTTCCAAAACAAACCTTCCACATAACCTTCTTCTTCTTCTCTTCCGGGAAGTTGTTGACAAAGTCTAGATCCTCCCGAGACATGCCAGTAATCATCTCAGAATGGATGGCGGCCTTTTCGATCTTTTCGTCCAAGGAGGCTTGCTCACCGCCCGCCTTGCCGGCGATGTTGTCGTGTGCTGGAGACATGTTGAAGTTGTTGGTTTCTCAGAAGAATAGCTCTTGCAGGACTGACTGATGAAACGATAGGAACTGAAGCAGGGCAAAATGTATTTGTAGCCCCCTTTCAGACCAAGGCTAGCTTGTCTTGTCTACCGCAAGTCCGGGACAACAGGTTTCCCCGGGACGGCTTTCGCCGTCAGGGTTCCCCAGGGGGAAGACTACTCCCGTCCATGCGACAAAATCGGGGGTCAGCGTGGCCCCATGTGGGGAAATGGTCATGTAGTGGATTCTACTTGTTGTCGGCTTTGCGAGGAGGCACTATGACCAAATTCCGACCACATCCCGACGACATTCCCGACCGGCCTCGGCATGTCAGGCCACTGCTAGGGCGTAGGGCGCGCCAACATTGCCCTCAGTATGCTCAGAGACCAGCCACTACACAAACCAATTGTGTCGGCTGAAGTTCTGGTCCCGGCACTCCTCTGCGGAACCCTGTTGCTCCTGACGAAGCCCATGGCGAGTCCGACGCTGCTCCGACGCCGACAATGGACCTCCAGAGTGGTTCCGGACGTGTTGGCCGCGGGCTGATCAAGTTCCACTGCCGAGTCGGCCTCCCCATGTTGGCTCGGTGATGCTCTACTCTCCCCGACATTGCTGGCCATCCTCGTCCTATATTTTGACGAGATCTCGACAGACCTAGCTCCATCACCCACTTCTCGATCCTCTTAGGCCCTCTCACCAAGAGTATCATCAACCCACGCACCTCCAATGACTACACTCTCCAAAATGACTGTATCAAACGGTTCAAGCCATGATGATGTCCTCATCGCCAGCTACCCCGACCTCAAGGATAAGGTCGTCTTCTGTACGCTACCCCCCCAGAACTAGCAGTTTTAATCGGCGACTAACCTCATTTTCCAACAGTGACCGGCATTGGGCAAACCGGAGACCAGCAGATGTGGGGGAACGGTGCTGCTACTGCCCGCGTCCTAGCAAAGCAAGGTGCCAAGATCTTTGGCTGTGACCTGTATCTGGAGCCTGCTCAGCACACACAGAAGAGGATCGTAGCCGAGGGTGGTGATGTCACCGTCATTGCTGCCGACGTGACTAGCGATGACAGCGTCAAGGCTGCTGTTGAGGAATGCATCAAGACCTATGGCCGCATCGACATTCTCATCAAGTAAGTCGATTTAACTGCCTCTGTTGTTCTATCGCTAACAGCACGCGTAGCAATGTTGGCCGGTCAGAGCCTGGTGGTCCCGCCGAGATGACCGAGAAGGTGTGGGATGCCCAGACCAACGTGAACCTGAAGTCCGTCTACCTTTGCTGCCACCACATCTTGCCCCTCATGGAGAAGCAAGGATCTGGAGTTGTGGTAAACGTTGCCTCCATCGCAGGTATGCGTTACATTGGCAAGCCCCAGGTCGCTTACGCAGCCACCAAGGCTGCTGTCATCCAGTTCACCAAGGCCACTGCCGTCATTTATGCTCCCAAGAACATCCGAATGAACGTTGTAGTGCCTGGTCTTATGAACACGCCTCTTGTCGGTATGCTGGCAGACAAGTACGCCGGTGGTGATGTCGAGGGCTTCAAGGCCAAGAGGAACAAGGCTGTGCCTATGGGACGTATGGGTGATTCGTTTGATGTGGCCATGACGGCCTTGTTCCTTGCCTCGTCTCAAAGTCGTTACATTACTGGTCAAAAGATTGTTGTCGATGGTGGTATTACTTCATCCACCGGCTAATAGGTCGTCACGTACATAATAAAAATAGACAACATCTACATGACAAATGCGATTCTTGGATCAAGTTTATGAATACTCAACGTCGTCCTCCCCAAGGCCTATGGAGAACATGTGACTGTCGAACCCTATGCCCAGAATCATGTCGAGATCATTGGTATTTCCAAAGGGAGCCAGGCCCAAGTTCTGTCCCCAAAGTTCAGTGATTTGCTTTGGGATTTGACCGTTGCCCATAGTTTTGTCGACATCGGTGTTAGCCTGACTACCACGCGCAAGTGATGTTGACACGTTCGACAAGGGAACTGTATTGTCTTGTCTCTGTGGTTGCTGCGCAAAGAGGGACCGGGAGCTGGATGTATCGTTTGGGAGCTCTGGATTCAGGGTTGCCCAGTCTAGGAGAGGAGTATCGCTCGCGTTTGCTGGCGAGACGGAGCTCATTTTCTGGATCGCCTCAGCACGGGTACGAGACTCCTGCAAGAGGTTAATCTGCCGTTTCCATGTCCAAATCATCATGTTTTTGTTTTCTCTCTTTGTCATCTTACCTCTAGAAGTCTCTGCGCAGTGTTGTTCGAGTTGTCGACCAACTTGGCATGCACTTTCATGGCCTTCTCGATGGACGACTCAATCTGCGGTCGGTCGGCGCACTCGGGGACCATTATGAGATAAACTAAAAGGACGGAAGTGGCGCAAAAGAGAATGTGAGATGTCGTCTAGCACAAGTGGTTAGTAAGTACACTGTCGAGTTTGGAGAGAGCGGTGAGAATGGATGCACCCAAAATGCTGCATTATACTTGCTCTGGTCGGTCCCAAAGCTCGAAGTCAGCATTACAGTTGCCAGGGCACTGTCGACACATGCCCTGATACGCTCAAAATGGCGATCCGTAAGCGGAATGTTTGCTGATTGCCGTAGAAACTCGCCAAGTAAATAGCCACGATAGATGAGCATCTGGTTAAAGTAAAAGGCCGCTTGAACAGTCCGCTGCTGTCTTTGCAGTGTCCATGGCACGTCATAGAAGTCTGATTGCGGTAAAGTATCTGCATCTCGGTTGGGGTGGAAGAACTGGGGGGTGACCTGCAGCCAGTCGTCCATCTCCTTCTCCAGTGTGGTGACGGCGTCTTCAATGTCATTGGAGTTGTGGCCGGTCCCGGAGTACAAGAGTGAGATGGCGTGCCCTGTGATTCGGGAAAGCCCTGTATGAGCAGTGACCCCGGTAAGTAGCTTTTTTTCCCACGACCCAATTTCATTCTCGAGCTGAGCATTGACTTCGGTGGGTAGTGCTACTGTGATGTCACCCTCGTGCATAGCCAGTGGGCGACCGAGCAACACAGCTAGGTACCTGGCCAACCCACATTAGCGTCCAGAAGAGAAGGTGTGCATTTTAAATCGTACCTATCGAGGACGAACATGGCCCAGAAGGCACATCGCCTGTAGTGGGCTTCGACTGGGTCTGTCGAAGACTGCTCCCTGTGAAGATCCATCATCTGGCCCAACCGAACGGCGACACCAAGAGTCATCCATGCACTGTTGAAACGACGAGAACCCAATTCAAGGTTGCACTTTCAGCAGTCAGTCATCGATTCCCGAATTTTGTACATGGCATTTAAATACCTTTAGTGGAGGAAATGATGCCGAAGTAAGCCGGAGCCGGCGTTCTGCGTCGGAGAGAAATCTCTGTCTGGTATGTATATGATATCAGCATTGGTTCATGCGATGCAATTATGGAAAACTCACGCCTTTCGTCTCCACGGTGGCAGAGGCTCCCCCCTCCACGAGGCTGTCCATAAGCATCTGATGAGGTGGTCAACAAACACTCTGCCAACCTCGGCTGGCAGCAAGAACTCACCCGATCCCCATGACGAGAACCAGCAGAGCCATCCGGTCATGGTCCACGAATGGTCCGTCATCGGCGTACACCTCTCTCAAAATCCTCTCCACCTCCTTTCTGTACACATAACGGTATGTCACCAGGGCGTGCTCGAAAAAACACCGCACATAGCTTTCTGCGACACTTCTCTCAGGAAGGACAAACGCTTGACCTTCACAGTCATCGTCATACCCATCTTGGTCTCGGTTAAACAAGTTTCTTGGAAGCCCTTGACCAATCTGAGCTAAGTGATCCGAGGCACGGCGCAGGAAGCCGTGAACACTTGGGTCGCCTATTATCCTATCTTGAGCGGGAGGGGACGAAGTTATGGATGAGGGTTATTTGGCCTACCTGTGGCATCTTCCTTTGCCTTGCCCTCGCTGCTAACCTTTGCTGTATCATTTGATCTTGCTATGGCCCGCCTCTTGTGGCGATTGTGCGACAACTCGTAAGTACAGTCAAGGTCAGAATTCACACAGCGACGACATGGGTCGCCGCCGTCACACTTGGACTTTCTCTTTCTGCAAGCACTGGAAACATGCATGTTAGCTGATAGACTGCTCGATACGCCGAGGTCGGCGCATCATGTTCCAGACATACTCGCAAGCACTGCGACTCGGTCAGCGTGGAAAGGTTGATCAGCCGGATGGGGCACGGAGCGGACCGGGACACATATTTCTTGCGGCTGATGGGGTCAAGCCCCAGTGACGAGCCTCGCGCACCAGCCATTGAAACGAATCAGTGTGAGTCGCTGGGCACAGTCGGTCCTTTGTAGATAAGAAGGCAGAGCCGCTGTAATCTTTCCGACGAGATTTTGGGGGAGTGCCCGGGCACGCGCAGGAAGTAAAAGTAGGTAACTTGAGCAATTGCGGAGCTAGGCCTGCAGGGACTAATGTTGTGGAGATTTGCTGATTAAGGGAGTCAATGTGACGAATTAACGAGGGGTAGAGCAGTTATTGGGGCTATGGGGGAGGGATCTGATGCGGGGTGAGTTGCTGTCTGCTGATCAGATAATTTGGGGCTGAGACCGAACCGAAGCAGCCAAGCTCATACCCAAAAGTTTGAGTATATTACTGACTAAGTATATTATCACTTTGTCTTCTTATCTTGCATTGACTCTATTTGCCAAGTTTGGAACTATAAATAGGTGCATGGTAGGTTTGTTGGGTCGCGCGCAAATCGTCTAAATCACCCCCCTGACGCGAGATCGCGACTCGTACCCTATAACATCTGAGTCTCCAAACACGACGATAAATCTAGATGTAAACTCTGTCCTAGAACAGAGCTGTTGGCTCCCTGGCAACGAGAAATCTTCTTATCATTCATTGTTTGTATTGGCCCCTGAATATTCTTGCTTAACTGATCCTAGATACGTGCATTCACATTCAAGCTTTGCCAGCCGACCCCAAAACTTCCATCAACCGTTCCACTCCTCGCGAATATTCTTCAACACCCTGGACTTGCAAAACCGTGAGCTCAGTCTTGTCGTAGTTCTCTCGGATATATTTATGGTAACCGTCTCGCACGTTGCGGTTCTGGTTGACCTTGACCATGCCCAATTCCATGCCCTTCCTGAGCATGTCGTCTGAGAGAGGGTGTGTGCCGTGAAGGACCAAAGGCGTTGCATCTCCGAGGATTCTGTGGATATTCTGCAGTCTGTGCCATATGTCGTTAGCCCAAGAAGTCCATCTGTTCAAGACAGCGGTTGTGGCTTACCTGTCAAGCTGCCAGTGATTCTCTGCTCCTCCAGGAGGGTATGGGCCGTGGACATTTCCAAAGCTGGGTGCCAGGAAGTGTACGCCAGTATTCTTCACAAACTCAGCTGCGTCTTGGGGATTCGTCCAGACACTTTCGAGATCGATCGTGGGTAGGCCGTCCTCGCCGCCCTCCATGCGCCCCAACTCTGCCTCGACTGTGATATTCTTCTCGCGCGCCCTGTCTACAACAGACTTGACGTAGCGGATGTTCTCCTCCTCTTCAAACATGGACCCATCGACCATGATCGAGTCGAAAGCACAGTCCAGAGCTAGGTCGGCATCGCTTGGCTTGAGGCAGTGGTCGAGATGGATCGCAATGGGCACAGAGGCTGCACGCGCGACTTCGGAGGCGTACTTGATGAACGCTGGCCCCTGGAAGTGCAAGGTCCATGGGAAGAATTGGATCAAGGCCGGCGAGCGACATCTCTCGGCTGCCTTGATGACAGCTAGTACGCCTTCAGTATTGTAACTAGATAGGTAGCAGTCAGCCATGTCATGTGCACCAAGCTTGTACCTCATGGTGCGGAGCAACTAACACGCAGAACCCTCCAACCGCATAACCACCCTTGCGGGCTTCATGGATAATCTGCCAAGTCTTGTTATTTTGGGGATAAGCCATCTTGTGCAAAGTATGGTGAGGACAATCACGTAGCGAACTGGTCTTGCAAATGAACCGTCGACCTTGCCTTGATATCATGTGCGGCCTTCTAACCCTAGCTACTGACAATGGCAAATGGATCGCAATCCCCACCGACATGATGTTGATCGAATCACGCGCTGGAGCTGACCCGCGTTGTGGGCGCCGACGCCGTTAGCCCCTAATTCCGATGCCGACCAAATTCCGATCCCGACAGGACTCTCTCACACCACAACTCCGCCGACACCGACCGCAGAGGCCAGGCCAATCGTCAGCCTGTGTCGTATGAGCGCGATGCCGTCAATCATGCGTTCCGAGGCACACGGCGTATTTGGCTTCGATACCGCCAAAACTAGCGCACTGGAGAGGATATAACCCGTGATATGGTAGTTCATGGCTGGAGGAGCGTAACAAGGCGAGAAAGCATTCGCATGCCAGGGCCATCATGTCGAACAGACACTTCGTCGAGAGCCAAGACATTGCTACTTTGGTGCCGGACGCACTAGAGGCTTTGACCTTCCAAAATCCGGCATTGAGTTGGGACTCTCACCACAAGAGTAAGCACCAACTCGTGCATATATCCAAGTCTGCTCCAGTACCCGTACTTACCTTCGGCTCAAGGCATCTACGACAAGGGCCATGACCCAGATTGCCACGTCTCGGTTGTATCTGGCGGCGGAGCCGGTCATGAGCCCGCACACGCCATGTACGTCGGGGCTGGCATGCTAAGCGCGGCGGTTTCAGGCAATATCTTTGCCTCTCCCAGCGTGCCGCAGATCTACAACTGCGTTCGGAACGCGTCCGGCAAGGCAGGAACCGTTCTCGTCGTCAAGAACTATACAGGCGACAATTTCCACTTTTCTCAGGCTGCCCTCAAGGCCCGAGTCGACCTAGGAGCTCGCGTCGAGGTTGTCACAGTTGGCGATGATGTCTCCCTCACGCGGAGCAAAGTCTCCAAGGTTGGGCGTCGTGGTCTAGCTGGCACTGTGCTGATGCACAAGGTCATCGGTGCCATGGCTGCACAAGGAAAGTCTGTTGATGAGTGTTTAACCGTGTCCAAAGTCGTCAAGGCTGGACTTGCCACTATTGGAGCATCTCTGGGTCGCGTGCAAATTCCTGGACAACCATGCGCTTCTAATCAAGTGCCCGAGACCGCTATCGAGCTCGGCATGGGCATACACAACGAGTCAGGTACTCAATTGTTGCAGCCACGCCCGAGTCTCAGCGACTTGCTTGACTTGATGCTCCAGCGTCTCTTGGACACAAGTGATCCGGAAAGAGGTTATGTCGACTTTGGCATCTCCCCTGACAATGTTGTTATCATGGTCAACAACCTCGGTTCATTGTCTGTTCTTGAATTGTCAGCAATAACAACAAAGGTCGTTCGGAAACTTGGTATGTGGCCCCGATTGAGCTTGCAGCAGAGAGGAGAGTTTAACAAATGCTAGGGGAGCGTGGGATACACCCACGAAGAGTCTACAGCGGCACTTTCATGACAAGCCTTGACGGTCCAGGCTTCAGCATAACCTGCCTCCGGGCCGACGCCGAGATCTTGTCGTTCCTTGACGCACCAACATCCGCCTTGGGATGGACTTCGCCGTCCACCTGGGATGAACCCGAAACACGTGTCAGCCGAACCTACGCAGATGAAGCAATCGACAATCGAAGTAGAATAGCCTTTGGCGGGAAAGGTATACATTCTCCCTGCCTAGTGTTGCTCATATCATTGACTGTGTGCTAGTTGAACCAAGCGTGCTACGAAAGGCGATATCGGGTGCTTGCCACAGTGCTCTTGAAGCAGTTCCCGCGATAACACACTTCGATACGATTGTCGGCGACGGAGATTGCGGCCTGACGTTGCAACGCGGCTGCGAAACAGTGCTCAAACTTTTCGAGGACGGCGTTGAGATCAGCGACAGCGCCTTTGACAACTTTGTACGCATTGCACATGCCGTGGAAGAAAGCATGGACGGAACATCAGGAGCAATCTACGGACTGTTCTTCAATGGTTTCTCAGCAAAACTGCGCGATAGCGACGTCGGCGGTACCATAAGCGACAGTGAATGGCTAGCAGCCGCCACTGCTGGTCTTGAGGCCGTCCAGGGAGTGACTCCAGCTAGAGCGGGAGACAGAACTCTGATGGACGCCCTGGAGCCCTTTATCCACACGTTGAAGGACGGCCTTTCGAATGCGGTTCGGGAGGCTCAGAATGGGGCCGAGACAACAAAGGGAATGAAGCCCGCCTTTGGCAGGGCTGTATATGTTAATGAGGATGGTTGGGATCAGGTCCCAGACCCGGGAGCGATGGGTGTCGTCGCAATTGTGGAAGGTCTGGGTAAGGTATTAATAGGAAAGAGTATTAGCTAAAGGAATATTAATTTACTATACAAGACTGTAATATTAATAGGCCCTGGCAACATAGTTGAGAACGGGACTTACAATTGTCAAGACAAGGATCCATCTCCAAGCATGAAGTCTGTTCATGCATTCCCTAACTCAGACACTTTGCACAGTCGTGATGGGACTAACAGCTCTGAGAAGTTGATGAAATTATAACGAAAATGCGCTTGATTAACGTGCAGACAGGACAGCCGGAGCAGTTCTTTGGCAGCTCCATTCCCAGATATGTGATCCTATCTCATACTTGTGGATCAGACGAGATCTGTTTCCAGGACGTCTAGCACATCGCAAAGCATGGCAGAGGCTTTCCTTCACGCAAAGCGCGGAAGTTGAAGAAACTAGCAGGCTATTCCAAGATCGTCGAGAGGTGTTCGGACATCGAATATGCTTGGATCGACACCTGTTGTATTGACAGGGCTAGCAGCGTCGAGCTGTCGGAAGCCACCAATTCAATGATTCAGTGGTATGAGCAGGCAGAGGCGTGCTTCGCCTACCTCTGAGATGTCTCGGCTGGTCAAGATCCGAAAGCTGTCGGCTCGGACTTTCGCAAGTCTCGTTGGTTTACCCGCGGCTGGACGTTGCAAGAACTGCTCGCGTCTTTCAGAATCGTCTTGGATGGTGGCTGGAACAAGATCGGCAGCCGTGACAGCCTGGGCAGCGCTATCGAAAAAGTTACCGGTATTGGCAGTGCTTACATTAACGGTACGGCCGATAAGTCCACAGGTTTCTACCGGAACAGAAGGGTTCTCATTCCAGGAGCGAGTGTTGCCGAGCGTATGTCATGGGCAGCAAAATGAGGAATAACTAGGGAAGAAGACATTGCATATTGTCTTTTGGGTCTTTGCAAAATCCACATGCCCCTGCTATATGGTGAAGGGGGGAGGACTTTCCCCCGGTTGCAGGAGGAGATCATGAAGGTCTCTGGCGATTCATCTCTTCTGACATGGTGTTATTGCCCTCTCCCCAATGCCTACCACCAGCAGCACACAAGCATATTGGCTCCGTCACCAGAAGAATTCGTCTATTGCCGGGATGTTGTTCCCTGTGAGGGGGAGGCCTATGCCGGCTTTCATTGTTTATGACACAGTATGGCCTGCAGATCATACTTCCTTGTCACCGTGACCCCAACCACAGCGGCTTGTGGTACTGTATACTCAACTGCAGGATCAGGAAAGAGAAAATGCTTAAGGAGGGCCATGAGAAAGACATCAACGATAATTGTGAGCAGGTCCTTTCTTTGACTCTCATTTCCACCGTGTGGGCACATAAGATGCAGGGACTCGACGGAGAGTTCATTAGAGAGAATTGGTGCATTCCAATGAGGGTCTCGAGAGAGTTTGTAGGAGGATCAGAGGCAAAGTCGATATGTATACGGAGGACGGTAGGCTTTACGTCTTGGCGAAATCACTTGGATTTTCGACTGGACCTACCGCCAGCTGGGTACTCGGTTGTTGGCACGTCCCCTCCTCAGCCATTGCCTGGCAAGCTAATTCAATTTCAAGAGCATGGTTCGGACACTTTACGGATCAAATTTCGACTACTAGTACAGTTTAATGCAGGCGAGGAGGCCCTGGTGGTTATATTGGATCACAGTGGCCAAGCCCAAGGGGACTCGCCTCTGGTGTATCCCAAAATCTTGGAGGTTGTGCGTATAGGGGGGGAACCATCTGTCGACAGTTTTCTCAGCCTGCATTCTCATGACGTCGATGAATTGGTGGATCTAGACATGCTTGAACAAGGGGAAGAAGGCGGCTTTTTCCTCAACCAAGACGAGCTCCTCCACATCCACACGTCACTGAATGACTGGCTAGACCTCGTATACGTTAGGTTCAATCGTACTACGAAGACAACAACTTGGAGAGTCGTAGCTCATTTGTCTAATAGGGGACAATAAAAACTACAATGTTAGGGGTATCACCATCACATATGAAAACTGTCGGTTAAGCTACCGATAGATTTTTTCTATGGGAAATCTTTTTCGCATCACCGCCGACACTAGGCAAAGCCGTGTCACGTAAGTGAAACCTAATGGTGACCATCTCCTTGGACAAGTAATTTCTGCAACAACGAGATTTTCCGTTTAAGGGAGGCAAGTAATAAAATTCATGAGTACTGCATACCGCGCATCGATCTCTACCTTGCACATGGAAAGAAACTAGGAATATGAGATAGTTTAAGAACACAACGCTTTACCGACACAACCAGGTTGGCACTGCTCTAGCTGGACAGCAACTTCGTCCCAGATGGCAGCAGCCCACTCCTTCCCTTCAGAGTTGGAAACCCATTCAGGAACCCATCGCCTGCAATACAATTAGATCAGTTGCCCAAGAACAGCCATACTGGATTGCTTACTCTGTATCCTCACAATATGAGAGATATCTGCCGTGGCTCTCTCCACCAGCTGCCATACCGAACAAAAGCGACCGACTACCCCATTCAGCACTGCGGCCAACTATCAGACGCATGACTGTGGTAATAATCTGAGTAGATAACGCATAATAACGGACCAGGCCGGTATTGCAGAGACCAGGGTTAACGAAGTTGACAACGACGCCGGTTTCCTCGACGGGAGCTAACTCCACAAAGCGTCGAATTGCGAGGATTTGTAGCAGCTTTGACAGGCCGTATCTGTTGACATTAGGATAAAGAAAGCAAATTCCATGTCATGAGACTTGCCTGTTGACGCCACCCATGCTCCATTTTTCAGAGTCGTTCACATCGTTGAGAATACCGCGATTCTTGTCAATTTTGGCCAAATCACTCTTGCGGCCCCATGCAAGGCCGCTAGTGAGGAAGCTGACTCTAGGTGTGCAGTTAAATTGTTTGACACATTTTCGAAGGTAGGGCATGATGAGCACCGTGAGGAGTATCGTTCCGACAAGGTTGACGGCGATGCTACTTTCCATGCCTTGGACGATGTTCCACGATCCATCAGCCGCTGCAGCGTTGTTGATGAGGCCATCAACTCTCTCCAACTCTTCCTCGACCTTGGTAGCAAATCTCTTGACTGAATCAAAGTTACCTACATCGAGTTCCTATATCTCTGCCACGCCCTTGACACCTGTTTCGCTTTCAACCAGTGCTAGAGCGTCCAGGCCTCTTTGCCGAGAGCGGACAGCCATGATAACCTTTTTGCAACCAAGGGTTACGAGATGCTTGACACATTCGAAACCAAGGCCACTGTTGGCTCCGGTAATAACGAAGACCTTGCCGGCGCAGTCGGCAGATGACAGGGTGATGGGGAGAGAGCTGTACTGGTACCGGAACACGGTCAACGGTGCAAGCTCAGAGTCAGAGGACTTTTTCGAGGACATGGTAATTGAATTGTGAGTAAATATAAGATAAACTGGAGATGCAATAGGAAAGCAGCCCAGATGACACTCTTATATAGATAAGTAGGACATTGCTTGGTAGCGAGCGACCTGACTTGCGAATGTTCGGGCATGGTCTCGGGTCCGTGGCGTTCGCCAGGGGCAGCTACTTTTCTTCGACGGGATGTCGGTTCCCTGGGAAGGCAGGCCAATTAGGAATTAACTTCCCAAAATGGCAACCAATTCCACATTGGTTGATCAAGAGGTCTGTCAGCAAAAATTGCTGACGCGGCTTTGAGGCCGTCATATGGGATAAATTCCGCTCCGGAAATATTCATGGCAAAGCCCGCCAAACTCGATAAGAGTTGGGTCTAATACGACTTTGTATTTAAAGTTGTTTTTAGCAAATAACTACCTACCGTTGACCCAAACTGGCCTATTGCTCTAAATACATTATCCACAGTTGATGAGCTGGTTCGTCCTGGAGCCCAGATATCCACGGATATCTCTTCAAGATAGTAATGGCCTGCGACCAGACCGAAATTCCCAACTTGCTCACTGTCTCTTTTAATTGTGGAATGAGCCAGTCGTGATCATCGTCCTCCAAAATTGTGCTACCAGAAGCCATCAGCATCCAAAAATGCGCCTCGACGTGATCAACCATGGCTTCGACGAAGCTAGAGCAATTAAGTCGAGACGCACACTGACGAGAAACAAAACAGTATTGTTTGCGTCTCTGGTGGTCGAAACGAAGCAACGCCAGAGTCATAAAAGAAGCCAGAACGATATGCGTTCCTTTAGCCATAGGATCCACGATATACTGTGCAGCGACGGTGTCGATACCCAATAGTCGATAGAGCAGGGATATGACAGTTTCTTGAAGAAACCCCGGTCTCAAATCTGGGGTCGCAGCAGTAGCTGACATAAACTGTGCCAGTCTTACAATATCACGCGCTACAAAGTAGAGCTGCGCGTTGGTTTCTTGAAGAGATCGCCTGAAGGGGCCTGGGAGTTCAAACTCTGACAGAAACAACGGAGGTATGGTTGGCTCTGAAAATATTGGAGTAAACTCCAACTGCAATGGGATGCCAATCTGCATCGCGACATCGACATCGATTCTTGTATTGTTTGGTCAACTTTCTGTTCTACTACTGCTTCTGAAAGGAACGATACCGACCGTCTGACTTTGTCCATAAGCGCTGGGTAAGCTACCAATGAGCTAATCCCACCCCTAAGCTCAATCATCTTAATTAAACCCTTAAGATGCACATTCATCCTGTTGACGTCTTGCCTCAAATACGCGTGCAGACACATTGAGATGACGCTCGCAATAGCGAGTTCCGAAAGCGCATCTTGACCGCCTAGCTTTGCATTGAGAAGTCGCAGCGCATTGCAGTGGTGGTGCATCTCAGCCCTGGTAATGCCGTCTCCATTGGTAATGCAATTGAAGCAAGCTGCTGACATGGCGAGAAAGCTATGGAAGTCTGAAAAGTTAATTGGGTATGCATGCAAAATGATTGTTATTGCTACCTACAATCTTCATCTAGGAAAAGAGACTCAATAAACATAGCTTTCGACGTTCTCGACCCGAGGGAGAACTGAGGCGGATATACCGTTTCGGAGAAGCGGATCAGAACTAAGCTAGTCAGATATATGCTTCTCATACAAAAAGTAACGTTTCTCTACTTACATCGCGATATAGCCTTCCTATCTTGGTAAGACACGTGGTACGGAGATGTGATTCTTCCAAGCTCATCGCCAATATTGAAAAGTACTCTTGGCGAGAAGAGCGCGCCTGTATTCAACTCTTGCATTGATGATTTAGAGTAGCTAACCGGGGTTGAGGCAATATGGCTTTGTGTTTGGGGCACTATTGTAGTGTTGTTTCTGGAAATCGAATCGTCTTGCTGTTGTCGCCTTGGAACGCGCTTCTTGCCCACGTTCTTGCCCCTCATGACATGGCTATGTATCAACCGACGAGACCCACGGTCAATACAGCTGTTGTCAATAAACTGAAGCCCAGTTTCGCTCATATTCGCGGTACATAAACGATCTCGAAGACAGGAATGGAAGTGAGAAGAAAACGAGGAGTAGCATGCCCACGGGCTCAGTTGTGTTAAAGCTGTGTTATTTCCGTTGGGTTGCTCAGAGGCCTCCCTCCACCGCCCCTTCGAGCCCCTGACCACGCATGCCCACGGGCCACAACAGGCTGGGGCCAATCATACGTGAGAAGGCCATGGCCTGGCTGCGGCTGCGATGCTGCCTAACACGCCGCCATGCAGCAGCGGCTAATGTTGAATAGCGCCGGCTATGCAACGGCGAAGCCTCGGCTAGGCTAAGCCTAATATAGAGGAACAGTTAGAGAAGCGTGAGGGGAAGGAAGAGACAAGACACAACATGATTTTTGGGGCCAGACCGGACTTTCCAACAGCTAATGCCTAATTTCCCGAACACTTCACATCTTGGAGACCACCCAACAAAGCAATCCGCCAAATTCAGTTCATTTCTACAATCCCTCCCTGTCTGAATTCGGCATCCTCGACTCGACGTCCCCCCCAGTTACTCTGCGACCGAAACGCATTTGCCGCTTTGCTTCGTATTTCCACCGCTTCAGTTAGAGGTAGACATCTGTGCCAAACTTGAATATGCGTCTGCTGAATACTGGCATCTTGGAGGTGGAGGAGTTCGGAGACGACCAAATCCCACCGTACGCTATCCTTTCACATACGTGGGGTGACGAAGAAGTTACCCTTCAGGATATAGGAGGAATCCGCGCATCGAACAAGAAGGGATACGAGAAGATCAAAAGCTGCTGCTCTCTAGCCAGGGCCCACGGATACAACTACGTTTGGATAGATACCTGCTGCATCGACAAAACAAGCAGCGCCGAGCTCTCTGAGGCAATTAACTCTATGTACCGTTGGTACGAAGAGGCCGATGTATGCTATTGTTATCTTTCCGATGTGCCGTCCAAGACCAACTTCTCAGGCAGCAGGTGGTTTACTAGAGGATGGACCCTTCAAGAACTAATTGCGCCGTCGACCTTGATATTCCTCGATGAGGAATGGAAGCAGCTGGGGACCAGGCTGGGACTGCGGCAAGAGATATCTGACTGCACCGGTATACCTATTGGTATTCTCTCAGGAGACGACGACCTTGAAACCTTTAGTATTGCCCAGAGAATGTCATGGGCTGGGAAGAGAACGACATCGAGAATTGAGGATGGTGCCTATTGCCTACTGGGAATATTTGGTATCAATATGCCTCTAATCTACGGCGAGAGGGAAACAGCCTTCATTAGACTCCAGGAGGAAATCATGAGAATCTCGGATGACCACAGTCTCTTCGCGTGGAAGTCTATTGACAATCGCGGAGGGCTCCTGGCCACCTCTCCGGCCGCATTCATCAGCTCCAACAACATCGTCCAATTCAACCCTTTCGATACCTTCAGCAACCCTGTAACTGTGAGCAGTAGAGGGGTTCATTTGGAACTACGCTTCATAGGTACAGGTCCCCGAGGACTGGGGCTCGCCATCCTTCACTGCAAGGAGAGAGGTGGAGACGAGAAGCCGATCGCCATCTACCTGAGAGATATAGCTTTGACAATGGATCGATTTGAGAGAGTTCGAAGCGAAGAATTCGAACGGTTGGATCTCAGAACATTCAGACCGTCACGATTTCCTATGAGAAGGATGTGTATCCAAACAGGACGGCTAACGCGGAGGCGGAAAACAGGTGGCGGAGAGGAATGCGATGGTATCGCTGCGGGCGCGTCCCCTGAGGGTATGGGAGCTCACCTCGGGGGAGAGCAGGAATCACGACCAGGAGAAGCACTCTTGCAGGCAGCAGAAAGAGGACTTTATGACCACGTATGGCTGATGCTGACACAAAGCGATGTTGAGGCGGCCTTGAGCCATCAAGATTGGTGGGCGGCGCTAATGGGCGCTGTCAGAGGTGGGCATGAGGTGGTGGTCAAGATACTGCTGGCTCGAAGCAATATCAAGATCGACCTGGAGCACGAAGAGGGAACACTGCTTTGGTGGGCGGGCAGGATGGGGCACAAAGCCGTCGTCAAAGCGCTGCTCAAGTCGGGAATCGACGCCGACTCGGGGGGCGGAGTCGAGTGGAGGCCGCTGGCCGAGGCCGCTAGGGAAGGGCACGAGGCTGTCGTTCGACTACTTCTCGATAGGGGCGCCAACATCGATGCCAAGGATGAAAGTGGCCGCACGCCGCTGCTATGGGCGTCGAAGGAAGGGCACGAGGCTATCGTTCGACTACTTCTTGATAGGGGCGCCAATATCGATGCCAAGGATGAAAGTGGCCGCACGCCGCTGTCGTGGGCAGCCGAGAAAGGACACATAGCCATTGTTTGGCTGTTTCTCGAACGGGGTGCATTAATCCCTCCTTTGGTTCTGTTTCTTATACACCTCTGTCGCTCCCGACCCACGCGGATTTGTAGATCTCGGGTTTTGCAGTGTCTCGCATACAAACTCAGGAGTTGTGGAACATAG